>JAJLWP010000024.1:0-210541 GCA_030570755.1 Wenyingozyma methanosorbosa
AACTTGCAGAATCATAATCCTTAGGCTCTGCTGTTATCGCATGATATCTTAATGATTTGAATTCGTTCAAATCTCTTAGTTTAGTGAATGGTATTCTTTGAACTAAATCATTACTTCCAGCGTCTAACTAAGGTCAAATTGATTATGTAATCAAATATAAAGAAAGAGATTATTCATCGCGGGACCGAGTGAGAGAATTGCATTGTAAAAGAATTTGTAAGACTACTTTATCAGCTTCAAGTGAATGAAGAAGGTAGTTTATTTGATATAGATAAGATCAAAGTTTACAAGTAGAACAGCCACCATGAGACAGACATTAAGAGTGCTAGTACGTCAAAGACGTAAGGATCCACCAAATTCGCAACCGCTTATGCCACCAATGAAACTATACCGTGAGATTTTGAGAGCACATAGATCTATGCCAATTGAACAAAGAGCTTTAGGTGACCAATATGTGCGTTCAGAATTCAGAGCACATCAGAAAATTGATAATCCTTTGCATATTGTCGGTTTCTTGACTTCTTGGCAAGAATACTTGGGTATGGTCTCTAAGAATTCTGAAGATGACTGGAGAAAGTATCAATTGAAGCCTTCTGATTTCGAGAAAATGAGTGAAGAGCAAGTAGGTCAACTATATGAGTTGATGAGAGAGACTAAGAATTTCCATAATGAGTTAATGAAAGAGGTGGAAGGAGAACAAGGTCAGGGAGAAAGTGGGAATGATAAAGCTTGATTTCTTGGATATCCTTTCACGGACAAGAATGCATACTATGTAAAGTATGTAGTATATATGAACATAATTCCTGTACATTTACTTATTTAATACAATTAGATACCGTTCGATGACTCATCTGCATGTACAATAGGATGGTCTACATGTATATAGTAGTTACAAGGCTCTGTATACTCTGGTAATAGCTTCCCTTTTAATGCCACAAGACTCACCGCAGCCATGAAACTTTATTTTCTGCGGTGATGCCCTACCGCGCGAGAGAAATTGGTCCAGTTTGCTGCTACCTGGATTTTGTTAAAACTTGTATAAGGCTCTGGCACATAAGATAAGAACATGTCCTTGATATGAGTAATATAAAAGGGTCTTCTTTGTTTGAGTGGAGCTGAAGATGATTCAACAAAAATTACTAGTAATTATAATACCAGAAATTGCGAGCTTTACAAATGAGATACTATGGATCAAACCCTTATGGGGGCTTAACTAACTCGGACTTCGTTTGGTGTCTTGTGTTACTAATATTAATGATTATCTTATTTATCTGCCAGGTTGAGATAGGACGAAGTAGAAAACAATTCAGGTTTTTCACCATGTTTAGTTTAGGTTTAAGTCTAGAAGTTTTAGGTTACACGATGAGAATTGTATCATATAAGGTTGATCAAGACAGTTTGATTTTTTTCATCATTCAATTATGCTCTCTCCTAATTGCACCTTGGTTCATGCTAGTGGGTATGTTTTCTGTGTTTTGTCAAATTTTAAGAATTTACAAGGGAGAATACGAGAGTATAATCAAGGTTTCTTCATATAGAGACTTGATGATATGTCTACATTTTTTTTCGATTTTCTTTACCGCTGTAGGATGTGGAGTAGCATCCGCCAATACGATCCTCTATTATTCTTCTACTAAAGGAACAACAGTGTTGGCTTTTGGGTTTGTCTTTGAGATGATCTGTATTATCACAACAATATGTTTTTGGTCCTACTTGTTCATGAAAGTTGAACAAATCAAGAAAAATGCTACTGGCCCTAATGCAAGGCCTTTCAATGAAGAGTTTGCGTACGTGAGACTTACATCAGGGTATGTCGACTTCAACATCGCTTACCTCTTATCATTGACTTTGTTTCTTGTGAGAAGCTTTTACAGACTAATCGAATCCGCTCAAGGTTGGCGGGGTAAAGTGATAAGAAAACACACAAACATGTATGTCATGGATGGTATAATGGTGTTGTGCGCGGTAGGTCTTATGACTATTTATCATCCAGGTTTTTTCTTTGATAAAAGAGACGATGTAGCGCCAATGGATCCCAGGGAAATAATCCGCAATATCGAAGAACAGAATGCAATTCAGCAACGAATCTCTTCCATGATGAACATACAGATGAATTTTGCTGGTCGTGATATCAATATTGGCACTGATAGTAGTAGAGCCAATGACCCTATTACCAGAGTTGAAGAAGACGATAGTCTTAGTATACAGAGAACACCGTCTAGAGAAGATCCGCCACCACCGCCATACAAACGTGAGCCACCACCATATTGAAGGCAAGAGTAGTCAATGAATTTATTCCCGTTTTGGCAGGTTTTGTGATAGATTAGATACAAAACCTCATATTTATTTGTGATTATCTAGTTATATATTATAATGAAGTTACTTGTTTAGTTATACATGATTCATGGTCCCATACAGCAGTCGAAATAGATGCAGTTCAACTCTCCCACAAGCATGAGGAGATATGACTCTTCTGTGCGATGTGGAATTTGCAGTAATGCTTATCGTCAGACAAACAAGGCTACGGACTCTCACCCCACACACTCAGAGTCGCATTCACTGATACCAGGTGATGAAGATGAAGTACAAGATGAGGATGAGGTATTGAGCAGTAATACAATTAGTTCTGGTAACTTATTATGCTCCTCGTGTATAAATTATGATATATTGAAACCAAAGTTGGATATACTAAAAGCCGAGTACTTTAACAGCAAGGCCAGTAGGGAGATTAACAATATCTTGGAAGAATGCATGAATGGAAATGCAACTGATTTTATGAAGCAGTACATAGAGATTAAAGGCAGTGAGACAGAGCAGGGGACAAGTAATGACACAATGCAACTCAAGAATAAAAATAAGTCCATTGACGAAATACCAGTGCCATCAATCTACTCTATATCAAGGCTTGCGCATATGCTTTTAAATGTAGAGATAGCTAATTTCAAAATGAAGTTGAAATTCGTTCATAATAAGATAGATCAAGAGAAATCACAGGTTGGTGATTTGAGCAATTGTATTGTACAACTTCGGAAACAAATTGCAGAGAAAAAACAGAAAATAAAAGAAGCCAATGAAAAGTTAGACTCAAAGAGAACTCAATCGAATCAGGAATTGACCAAAAGCATAGCTGAAATACGAACGGAGAAACTCGATAGAGTGGATAAGTTACTCAAGAGCTCAAGACTGAAACTGTTCAATGAAGTATCTAAGTTGTCAGTTGTGTCTACAATCAATCTTCAAGAAAGCCCCGAGAATGTGAAATTAAAGCTCAAGACAAAGGTTAGTGATAGCAATTTGAACAGACTAAATGAAAACCTAGTTCACAACTTGAAGAAACAAAAGAAACTTAAAGACTCAGAAACACTGAAATTCTCAGTATCTTTTGCTCCTACGATCCCAATATTCAACTACTTATACTACAAAGCTGATTTGATTAATTACTCATTACATTCAATCGCAAGATATCTAGAGTTAAGCGCATTTTTCCTAGATATCAAACTACCATACCCGTTGAATGTGTTCACCGTACCTGAATTCACAGATATAATGAATACTCAGAGTAGGTCATCCAAAGGGTCTAAGAAATACTTCGTGCCTTTTCTCCCTGTCTTAGCTGAAAATCAATACTTTGACGAATGTTATCCATTGTATATCTCAAGGGAAGGCAAATCAAGTGATGAATTATGTCTCGTAGACCTTGAAAGTGAAAGCCTGGCTGTGTTCAGTAAGTCATTGGCTAGGTTAATCGTTGATGTGTTGATACTTATCAAGAAAGTGGATACAAACAATAAATTCAACTTCGAAGAGGTCACGCTGAAGCAGCTACTAAGTATTGATGAGTTGATCAAATTCTTGGCTTTTGAAGCTGAGCAGAATAAGAAAGATGGAACAAGCATCAACAACATGACTGTTGATGTGTCTGAGAGTAAAGATAAAGAATCTACTCCACCCTCTGTGAGCAACTCTAACAAAAGAATTTCATTCTCTTCTGCTGTACTGAAATTTTGGAATAGAGGCAGGCCGTCAACTCCTGTCAAAGAATCAGAGAAAATTAAACAAAACTCCTCAAAGGAAGAAAAGGAGAACCAAAGTGATATATTATCAGTTAATATTGAAAACGAGAAGAAAGATATACCAGCCGATAAGCTCAAAAGTATCCCGCAGTTTGACAGCGCATATTACACGAAGTTACTAGAAGAACACAAAATTGATTTACAGCAGAAACTATCCATGAACAGTGTGTACACGAGCAGTCTGCTGGAATCGTTTGTCAATGCCAATGTCTATGACTCTAGATCTTTGAGATCTTTATCACCAGATACAGTGACTGTTCCCAGCTCAGAATCATTACTCAGATATACAACTAGTAAGTCATTTGACACAAACAAGAGCTTGTTGAGTTATATATTCTCCAGTAGTGAACTGTGGAATGTTGATTTTATCAGCAGGAAAATTTTGGAATTTTTCTGTATAGAGATTGCAAAACGTATGGAATCTTTGGACATCTTTGGATTGGTAAATACTACAGAGATTCATGGCGAAGATGCAGAATCTGATCTACAAGGTTCAAAGAGCAGTTTCAGCAATCGTTCACAGATGAGTATGCTTTCGCAACAGGCAAGAAAACCTACAGAGATCAAATACAACTCTACAGGAAATGGAGGATTTGCCATTTCTCCCAAGACGAAAAACTCAATGGTTTTGTCAACAGCGAATACCAGCGCTTCGACCTCTACTGTCACTAACAACGATTTCACAGGTTTGACAGCTTCAAGCTCAAAACAAAATGCCCTAGCAAATGAACATATAAGTCATAGCAAGCTATCAGGTCGTCACTCCAGAAAAAGCTCTAATCCGAAACTAAGTGCTCTGGAAGACTCTCAGCATAAATATCACTACCAGCATCAACCATACAATCGCCTTTCTCGTCCCAACTCACAAGGTCAACAGGGGCTCGAGCCAAGGGGTCTAAGTGCTAAAGAGAGACAGAGAACTAACCCTAACAAAGTTTCGAATCTAACGAAACACAGTAATATCGCTAGAAAGATGCCAACTGATGACAATTGGGAAGTTCTTTAGTTGTGCACCAACTATATAACCCTTGTAAGTAGTAAGTATTTGAATATCCAAACCGCTAATACCCTTATCTAAGACGGGTTACCCGATTTTGAGATAGAGAGGCAGAATAAAACAAAGTCGTGCAAATTTTATTAAAACTTCCTCTCAATTTGGCTGCTTCATTATTTCTGCTGTGCTGCTCAGAAACAGTAAGAATCAGAAGGAGAGAGAAGCTTTAATTAGACAGAGTAATTCATTCACATTTGACATACAATTTGAAATTAGTAAGTCATAAAGTGTTATATTACTAGCTAATACATCTAAGAGAAGGCGATATATATCAATTGATTGATTCTTATTTCATCACTTACATCGGTTTAAAATATTATATTGATTTTTCAACAGGTGCAGTGAGACAGAGTTATCATTGAAATTCATTTCACTAACTACCCATTTACTATCAATTTCAATATTCAAGTATCTCATCTATTGCTAGTTTTGCTTTTGAATAGTCACTTATTGTAATTGAGTTTCAAGATGTTATCAGACAAAGAATTATGTACGTATTGAAGAAGATAATGTGGACTGTCTTTTGTCCCTCTCTCTCATTTAAGGATTGCAAGTACTAACATATAACTATATGAAATTTAGTCGAATTAAACAAGAAAGCCGTTACTGAAGGCTTTAACATCAAGCCACGTATAAACTATAATACTGTTGCTGGTGTTAATGGTCCTTTAGTCATTTTAGAAAATGTTAAATTCCCACGTTATAATGAAATTGTTAACTTAACTTTACCAGATGGAAGTATCCGTGCTGGTCAAGTCTTAGAAGTCAGAGGTGATAGAGCCATTGTCCAAGTTTTCGAAGGTACTTCAGGTATCGACGTTAAGAAGACAAGAGTTGAATTCACCGGTGAAAGTTTGAAAATCCCAGTTTCTGAAGATATGTTAGGTAGAGTTTTCGATGGTTCTGGTAGACCAATTGATAACGGTCCTAAGGTCTTCGCTGAAGATTACTTAGATATTAACGGTTCACCAATCAACCCATATGCTCGTATTTATCCAGAAGAAATGATTTCTACTGGTATTTCTGCTATTGATACTATGAACTCCATTGCTAGAGGTCAAAAGATTCCAATTTTCTCAGCTTCTGGTTTACCACATAATGAAATTGCTGCTCAAATTTGTAGACAAGCAGGTTTAGTTAGACCAACCAAGGATGTTCATGATGGTCATGAAGAAAATTTCTCCATTGTTTTCGCAGCTATGGGTGTTAACTTAGAAACATCTCGTTTCTTTAAACAAGATTTTGAAGAAAACGGTTCTTTAGAAAGAACATCTCTTTTCTTAAACTTGGCAAATGATCCTACTATTGAAAGAATTGTTACTCCACGTTTAGCTTTAACCACCGCCGAATATCTTGCTTATCAAACCGAAAGACATGTGCTGACCATTTTAACCGATATGTCTTCATATGCTGATGCCTTAAGAGAAGTTTCTGCTGCCAGAGAAGAAGTCCCAGGTAGAAGAGGTTACCCAGGTTATATGTATACCGATTTATCAACAATTTACGAACGTGCTGGTAGAGTTGAAGGTAGAAACGGTTCTATTACTCAGGTTCCAATTTTAACAATGCCTAACGATGATATTACACATCCAATTCCAGATTTAACTGGTTATATTACCGAAGGTCAAATTTCTATTGATCGTCAATTACACAATAGAGGTATTTACCCACCAATTAACGTCTTACCATCTTTATCAAGATTAATGAAGAGTGCTATTGGTGAAGGTATGACCAGAAAAGATCATGGTGATGTCTCAAATCAATTATATGCTAAATATGCTATTGGTAGAGATGCAGCTGCTATGAAAGCTGTTGTTGGTGAAGAAGCTTTGTCAACTGAAGATAAATTATCCTTAGAATTCTTGGAAAAATTCGAAAAATCTTTCATTGCTCAAGGTGCTTATGAAAACAGAACTATCTTCGAATCATTAGATCAAGCATGGTCATTATTGAGAATTTATCCAAAAGAAATGCTTAACAGAGTCTCTCCAAAGATTTTAGCTGAATTCTACGACCGTGAGAGAAGCAATGGTGAAGAAGACAAAGAACAAGCTCCATTAATTGAAACTTAAGCGCCTTCGCAGCAAAAACTATAAAATCGAATAGACCCAAACAAGAATTTCAATATGTACTAAATCTTTTTCAAACAAATGTATCTCATTATGCAAAAGTTTCAGCCATTCATCTCCCTTACATATCATTACATATGCCTCCCTCTCCAGGTTGGCCCTTCAGGAAAACAATACTACAGTTTTTAAGTAACAATAATAGAAAATTACTCCGATATACGTTGCATCTCGTAACTTAAGTAACTTAAGTAACCGAAAGTGTACCAGCGTTAAGTAGTCTAAATGTTAAGTAAGCCACATGGAACTCATCACAGCCTATTTCAACTGTATTACATAATCTGTCAAATCCAAATCTGTTTTGTTATTGAAAATTCGATTGCTGTGATATGATATCATCGATTTTCTTTAATGCGTCTGACTGTAACTGATTGGGGGCCTGACCTGTTTCTGTTCGTTATTTAAGTTGACCTTTCTCTTGGTAGTCAGTTTGAGGGCTTATCGGAAAGACCAAAAGTTCTTATACCCTAAAATAAAAGCATAAAGGGCAAAAGAGGCTAAGTTTGTGCGTTTTGTTTTGTTTTTTCTTGTGCGCTAGAGAGTTTTAAACCGATTTATAAAGAGACTGAACAAGTGAGTGGCTTGAACTGAATTATACAAACAACAAAAGGGCACAACTCACTTCTCACTTTACATTATAGACCATGAACTTGAATTTTGGTTCAGTTGATCCATTCCATGTACAAAAGAGACCGAAATCACTCACTGATTTACCTCCGGAGATCACAACCAAGATCTTGAAATTAGTCCCCTCTGAATTGAAGTTGACATGCCGTGGATTTTACATACGGTACAATGACTTGTACTGTGAGAAGATCGTGAATGAAATGGGATCACATACACTGTATGTTATCGCAGTACATGTACTTCCTTTCATAGTCAAGTACATACAATCTTTCGATTACTGGAGAAAGACAGAAAGAGAAATAATAGCGAGGCATTACAATTTGCCGGATTATGAAGAGGATATCAATATAAGAAGAATGCTCTCACCTGGTGAAGTAGTACATTGTAAATTCGTGAAAGACTCTTGGAAAATGATTTATAGTTTGGTCAAGAATAGAAGACTGTTCGCTGAGTACTCTGATTATCAGGTTGATGAACCTGAATCTTACATTTATAGAAATATGCTATGCGTTAATAAGACTTATTTGGTGAAGTATAAGAAGAAGATAAAGCTGACAAAAGACGTATATAACTTGTCATGTGGTATCATAGTGCATAATGCCATGGGTCTGGGTAGTATGAGATTTCAAGTGTTGGATCACAAGACAAATAAGGAACTTCTGTGTTTCTTTCCTCCAACCAACATCAATGATTTAGTTCCTCATGAGAAGTTTGTGTTATTAGATATTGGAAAATTCACAGTTGATAGAGATCCAGCCGATGACACGGTCAATGATAGTGATAAACTTGTTGAGATAGATATTATAATGGAAGAAACAGGTCTCTATATCAAGTCCGGATTTACAATTTGTTACATTGATGTTAACGCCTACCCTAGCAACACCGGACTTCACACAAATGAGCATATACCACAAGATACAAATTGGATTTTTTGGTCGGTTGATAATGAAGAGCCAACTCCCGAGAATGTAGTCAATCTCCTGCTGAAGAACGTCTACAAGGCATTGAACGAGGGACTTGATTTTGAGCCGCCGGCTAATATTTTCGGGAAAGTGGGTAGTTTTGCTCAGAATATCAGAAGAAGATCTTCTATATTAGATAGAAAAAGGCGTAGCAGTAGTTTGGGAAGCTTTGATTTTACTAAAGTCGCTCCTTTGCCTAGCTCTCCCGTGCCCGACTCCTCTTCTACATCGCTCTCCAATCACATCAATAAAGGTGTCTCCCAACTGAGAATGGTTGATACGCCGGAGAATTTACTGCAACCGCAATCTCAGCCTCAAGTAGAACTTCAAGAGATCCAGGAAGAAAGTGTAACCCCATTTGCACCTGCAGAAACAGATCCGGAGTTTGACCAACCCACATCAAAGAAGACAGTGTCCATCTATGATGATGACAATACTGATGATATTGATATCGCTACGTACAATCAGCAGTACTTCTCACGCTATAACTCCAAAGGTGAAGAGATTACACGCACAATTAAGTTCCTGACTATAGTCGATCGCAGAAACTATGATCATGAACGTCAACTGCTCGAGAACTCTAGGAAACAAGACCCAGAAACTATCGCATATCTTAAAAACGCCCCACTGAAATGGAAATTGGGGACCATATTCGATCTGTAAGTGGTTCCGAAGCAATTGTCAATTTATACATGTATATATATTTATACCCCTACATATTCCCGAATATACCAACCTTATAAAGGTATTCAATCCTCCAATAACCACCAATAAGTAACTCAAAACTAAGCAAATACACTATAAATTATTAACCCACCACCAAAATGACAGTTTCTCACTATGAAAATTTTCAACAGAGAGAAAAAACGTTAGCGAAGAGGAGAAAGTAAGAAGGTAGTTAATTAATAGAGTTTGTATTTCCTCATAGTTGAGGTATCTTAGTTTGCCACTGTTGTACTATAACAATATATCAAAGTTAAAGTGAAAGTGTATAATATTCAATTATATTCGTTCAATTTACTCTATACAATTGTATTTCCCCAACAGAAGAGATAAATTATCATTGGATTAAGATTTAGAGCTAGACAATTACCCTTGTGTACTTCTTTTTTTCCGTATCCCTACTCCCCAAAACTCTTCAACATTTTCATTATTGACCAAATAACTACCTCATCTTGAATTACAGTTTTGCGTTCATCTCATACAATTGATACACTACGCTTCCTGTAACATCAATATACTTATCCCTGCAAAGATACAACGAGACAATTCAATTCAATTCTCCAAAGTGTCGCTTATATCAATCAAGATATACCTTTAAAAGAAAAACGAAAGAGAATACCTCTAAGACAGAAAAAGGTATCTTTGAAAGATCAATTATATCACCCAATTAGAATTCAATTAAATGACAACATCCGAATCTTTGTTTGACACAAATTTTGCTGCAGAAACTAAACCAGAATCTACAAACATGGAGTCCGGTGATATTTTCCCAAATAACCCAATCTTAGACAAAGCCTTAGTTACCTATAGAGTATTGGTTTCTAAAAGAGAAGCCGGTATTATTATAGGTAAAAATGGTGATTGTATATCCAAGATTCGTGATGATACTCATGTCAAAGCAGGTGTTTCCAAATTAATTGAAGGTAGCGTGGATCGTATCTTAACTGTTACTGGTGTTGTCACCAATGTATCAGACGCTTTAGTTGCTTTCTCTAAGGCTATCACTGATGCCAATGTTCAAGCACTCAATGCCGCAGAAGCCAATGGTACACCAGCTCCATCAGTTGTTTACAACTTCTTCCCATTGAAATACTTATGTCCACATCCAAGACCTACAGATCCAGCATATGCCACTACTTTAACCTTAAGACTTTTAATTCCTCATGCTCAAATCGGTACCTTAATTGGTAAAGGTGGTAGTAGAATAAAAGCTATCCAAGAAGAGTTTGGAATCAAGATGGTTGCCTCTAAAGACTACTTGAAGAACTCAACTGAAAGAGTTGTTGAAGTTCAAGGTACTTCTGCTAACTTAGGTGATGCATTAACAATGATCTCAAAATGTCTCTTAAACGACTATCATGGTGCCACTACAACAGTCTACTATGTACCTACTCCACGTTATTCTCAAGCTCCAAACGGTAGAGGACAACAAAGAGGCTCTCAATCTGATTCTTATAATTCATCTTCAGGTGCTCGTACTGGTAAGGAAGTTTCTCAAGATGTTACTTTCCCAGCAGATATGGTTGGTGCTCTAATCGGTAAGAGAGGTTTCAGAATTCAAGAAATAAGACAAAGTTCAGGATGTATAATCAATATTGATCCAGAAGACAAAGATGGTCAAAGACTTTTCACTTTAACTGGTGCTCCAAGAAGTATTGATAAAGCTCTTGAGATGTTATACAGTTACATCGAAAAGGAAAAGCAAAGAAGAGCAGAAGCAGAAACAGAAGAGTAATCAATTAATTAAAAAAACACAAAATCAGAATGATAATGTACATTAGTGAGAAAATCATATCATGCGTATTTATTTCTCTTCCAAGGTTTTCAAACATAAAGTTTAGATTCTCCTTGATGCATTATTAGTTTTATGTTTATTTCCAAGTTTTAATTCTTTTCAACCCTGTTTGCCTTTTTGTACCTGATTGTTGTATATTTTCTTCCTATTTTTTAATGACTTGAACTTGTATATTTAGGCTGTTTGTTTCAATTAGTATTTTATCTTTTAATTTTTTGTTATGTTTTGGCAGTATATTTTTACTACTGCTGTTGATTTTTTTGTTCTTTTAGTCTATGTTTAGAGTACAGTTTTCTTTTTATTTCCTACTATAATAATACTATATGATGACTGGCTTTTTTCAAATACTGTATATGATTGATGCTCCGTTAACGATATCAGTTTCTTTTCAATTTTGTATTTTACAATGTCTATAGTTTTTAACTAATTATCTTTTACAACGTTTTTTTTTTTATCGGCAGTAGCCTAAAGCAAAGGTGGCTCTAATACCATGATCCGTAATCATGACTAGTTCTAATTGTTGATGCTCGATTATTCCATGTATCTCTTATGATGATACAGTTACATTATTGGAGATTTTTCAAGATTCTGGTACTCATCTTTACAAAACTAATTTTTGAGATTACAATTTTTCACTCCTGATTTTCTCTTCTGAGCAGAATAGTGGTATGTAAATTTCATAGAGTATACCAATTCTACTACAAAGTGCTACGCCTAGTCATATCTATCATCTATTCAAGGCAACATCAATTAGATACAGCATGCTATTCGTAGATACAAAGCAATGATGGGGGGACGCACACCAACAAAAGAACCGATCAAATAAGTGGAACAACTCCGTACCTTCCTAATTCGATCAAATGTATCCGTTTTGGGATTCTAAAACCGAGGGGGTAATCAATATACAATAGAATTTTTGGGGTAGTTTTCCATAAGTTGTATATATTATGGTGACTTTGAGTGATTTAAATAGCTCCATTACTGCAAGTTGTTGCTTTCAAGAGTTTCAATGATGTTAGAACTTTGCTGACGACTTACTGAATAACGCTAGCCAAATAAAACTAGTTAATTTATTATGAACGACAATTCTTCGACACTATCAGACTCAATCGAATCGAGGAGAGGCACCTCGTATGACCCATTAGCATATTCACAATTCCCAGATCAAAACACCATAGATGAACTATCTAGAACAGCAAGTCGATTGAGTGCTAAAGAGATAGCGAACTCCGACTCTGTGGATACAAGCAAGTATGAAGTTACTATAGGTCTTGGTGAGAAGTATGACATGACAAAAATGTCCAAGGCGAGAAAATGGATGATTACAATTGTCTTGTCAATGACTGCCCTTGATATTACAATGTTGTCTTCTTGTTGGTCAATGGTGCAGTACAAAGTCATGGATGAATTCAATGCCAGCCATGAAGTTGTCACTCTAGGTATATCGCTGTATATTTGGGCTTTGGGACTTGGTCCATTATTTTTAAGTCCTATTTCCGAATATCATGGAAGAAGAATTACTTACCTGTTTTCACTTACATTGGCTGGTATATTCCAATTTCCTACAGCTTTTGCAAGAAATTTAGGAGCGATGCTATTTGGAAGATTCATGGCAGGGTTTTTCGGTTCTGCGTTTATGAGTGTTGCTTCAGGTTCTATCTCTGATGTTTTTCATAAAAGTGAGATTGCATTGCCCATGGCCCTGTTCAGTTTGTGTCCTTTCTTAGGACCAAGTATTGGGCCTTTGATATCTGGATTTATCGTGCAATACAGCAGTGACTATAGATGGGTGTTTTACTCTTTGCTTATATTCACAGGTGCAATGCTGTTACTGGTAATCATTTTGGTCCCTGAAACTTATCGTCCAGTGCTTGCAGTTAAGAAAGCACGAGAATTAAGAAAAGAAACAGGTAATCAAAACTTATACGCTGCACTTGAGAAGAATGAGCTCACCCTTTTTGAGTCAATTGTCTTGTCTTCAAAAAGACCTATATTCTTACTACTTAGAGATCCTATGATGCTTCTTCTATGCCTTTATGCTGGTGTCCTCCTTGCTATTTTGTATTTATTCTTCATCTCATTCCCATATACTTTTAGAACAGTATGGGGTTTTAACATCAGCTCACAAGGTATGTCATTTATGGGTTTAGCTGTTGGATTAATGACCGCATCATTTACATCCATACCATTTGGCAGATTATATGCAAGTATGACAGAGAAGAATGATGGTATACCTGAACCAGAATTTAGATTCCCAACATTAATGGCAGGTGGGCTTGTAGCTCCTATTGGTTTACTATTGATGTCCTGGGTCACTTATTCCAAGTTACACTGGATAGGAGCCATCATATCAGCAGCTGTATTTGGTTTGGGAACTGCTATGGCTTTTACAGGAATCTTTACTTACACCGTTGACGCTTATAGATTATACGCTGCTTCTGCTGTGGCTGCCAACTCTTTCACAAGATCAACAATGGCTGGGATCTTTCCTTT
Source organism: Wenyingozyma methanosorbosa (assembly GCA_030570755.1). Lineage (NCBI taxonomy): Eukaryota > Fungi > Ascomycota > Pichiomycetes > Pichiales > Pichiaceae > Wenyingozyma > Wenyingozyma methanosorbosa. The sequence goes on from JAJLWP010000024.1 coordinate 13,854, forward strand.
ATTCGGATTACAAATGTATGAACATGTGGGTATACATTGGGCTACAATGATTTTATTTTTCATTGCATGTCTATTGATACCTGTTCCATTCATCTTTTTCAAATACGGAAAGGCTTTCAGAGCTAGAAGTCCATACGGATGGACTGATGATTGAGTGATATGAATTTGTCCCTTGAAGTATACATATATAGCAGCCAAGATTATATTAATTACGTAGTTAGACGAAAAATTATTTGCTAATGATACATTCCCTGCAAATGGTCCACTATAAGTAATGGCTCATAGAGAGTGTGATCCTAAGATGGAATTTGTAAGAACAATCTTGAACCCCTTGAAATCAGGCAATATAAAACTAGCATGCTAGAATTCCCTACTTTAGGCTTAGAAGAGATCAGTAAGTATTTTAAGATCTCAAGTTTACGGATAAACTCTAAATGTTTCCATAACAGCAGATAAATTTTACTGGAATTTGCTAGCCGTGTAAAACAGGGATAGAAAACGGTTTCTTACGGCGATAGTGACTCACTAATAATAGAGTTTGATAGCGCGAATTAAATTTTTTCACGGACAAATTACGTGATCTTGGCGAGGTACCGCAATTTTTTTGTGAGGCTACATCTGGATGTATGCTTCCGTGACATCTCGTGCTACCAATCTCCGATATAATCAGGTTGCTTGATATCAGTAAATTAGCTTGAAATATCAGGTTTAAAGTATATAAATGCTGAGTGAAATTCCAATTTTGGTGGTTTATCACCATAGTGCTTATCGAAATGATAAGTCTGAACTATATTCACTTTAGCTATACTAAATAATAATTACATTATGTCTGATAAAGAATCTATATTATCAGTTACCAGGAACGACCTGGAATCTACAATAAGTTCATTAGCTAGTTCCACCGCTAGTGTTAACTTAGCAGACCATGAAAGTCTACAGCCACACGCAGTGGTAGATATACCGGCTGAAGTCCCAAGAAGACAAAGAAAGAACAGCTTGAACTCATTAAGGAGTTTAGAGCCAACCGAATCATACTCGCAGTATCCAGATCAAGTTAACTTAGAGTCGCTATCAAGACAAGCAAGTAAGAGACCAAATGAAAACTCAGAATTATCAACAACATATGAAGAAAAGCTTGAAGAATGTAATTCAAATGAGGTACTGTTTGAACATGGTGATAAATATGATATGACAAGGCTGCCACTCTGGAGAAAGTGGCTCATAACTGCTGTATTGGCGTTAACAGGTATGGTTATCTGTATGCTTTCATCATGTTGGTCAATGGCAGTTGATCATTTCATGGAAGAATTTAATTTAAGCCATACAGTAAGCATCTTAGGTGTTTCATTATTCATTTGGGCAATGGGTATCGGTCCATTGTTCCTAAGTCCAATATCCGAGTACTATGGTAGAAAAATAACTTACATATTTGGAATTTCGCTCTGTGTCATTTTTCAAGTTTTGACAGCTTTTTGCAAAAATGCAGGTGGTATGCTATTTGGTAGATTTATGTCTGGATTTTTTGGTTCATGCTTCCTTAGTGTTGCTCCAGGTACAATCTCAGATATTTTTAACAAGAATGAGATTGGTATCCCATTGACTGTATACAGTCTTTCACCATTTTTAGGTCCAAGTCTTGGTCCACTTGTCGCTGGTTTCATCAATCAAGCAGATGTTGATTACAGATGGACATTCTACTCATTATTGATCGCATGTGCTACATTATTGGTCATTATAATCATCATAGTTCCAGAAACATACCGTCCAGTACTATTAGTCAAGAAGGCTAAAGAATTAAGAGAAGAAACTGGAAACCCTGACTTATATGCACCTTTGGAAAAAGCCGAGCTGTCATTATTACAATCAATGGTCTTTTGCTGCCGTAGACCAATCGCTGTATTAGTGAAGGATCCTATGATGACTGTCTTGTGTGTTTACTCAGGTATCATTCTTGCCATAGTCTACTTGTTCTTCATTTCCATTCCATATACTTTCAGTACAGTTTATGGATTCAATAAATCTGAACAAGGTATGGCTTTCATTGGATTAGCTATTGGTATGATGATCCCATCATTTTTATCCGTTTACTTTAACAAATTATATATCAAGCTATCAGAAAAGAATGGATCTCCTCAACCAGAGTTCAGATTCCCATCTTTGATGATTGGTGGTTTGATTGCTCCAGTATCACTGCTGATGATGTCTTGGACAGCTTATAAACAAGCTCATTGGATAGGTACGATTATCGCTTCAGGTATATATGGGCTAGCAACTGCGATGATTATATCTGGAATATTTACATACACTGCCGATGCCTATAGATTATATGCCGCTTCTGCTGTTGCAGCAAACACCTTTACTAGATGTACATTCGCTGGTATTTTCCCTTTATTTGGTTTACAAATGTATCAAAAGTTAGGAGTTCATTGGGCTACAATGATCCTAGCATTTTTAGCATTGGCAATCTCACCATTTCCTTTCATTTTTTACAAGTACGGTAGACAATTAAGAGAAAAGAGTGATTATGCATGGACCGATGAAGAGTAGTATCGCTTTACTTAATAGATAGACACAATCTCTAATTTTTAGAAAAATTTATAATAATTTTATAGAAGCAAATTTTTTAATAGGTTAGAAATTCGTTAATAAATAAATTCATTAAAAGTTCGTATATAAGTCCATTTTAAGTCTTACCACTCACATGTCCTGGCGACCAAAGCACATAAAGATTCTAGTAATTTCTTATCTGTTTCGTCAAATGTTTCAAGCTTCGTTGAGTCTATATCTAGCACACCTTTCACTTTACCATCCACCACTATAGGAACCACAATTTCACTCTTTGTCTCACCATCACATGCAATATGACCCGGGAATGTGTCCACGTTCTTGACCAATTGAGTCTCAAGAGTTTTGGCTGCTGTTCCACAAACACCTTTACCTATCTTGATTGTCTGACAAGCAACTTTACCTTGGAATGGACCTAGTATCAACTGTTCTGGATCTTTTGGGTCAACCACGTAAAACCCTGCCCAATTCACAACATCTGACAGAGAATGATAAGCATGCCACACTAATGAAGATGCATTGGAGAGGTTACAAACCCAATTAGGTTGCTCGAGCACTAAGGCCTCGTATGAATCGATCACTTGTTGAAGGACTTCAGACTTGTCTGTCGCCTGAAAAGCGGTGTAATCTGCGTGGTGTTTTTCCTCTGTTGACATGTTTAGTTATGTGTTATATGTGAAAGCTTAATTTGCTTGAAAGGGACTTTAATTGAGGTTTGACATATGAGTCTATGCTGAAATTATATATATATATATGGATTACTTATATTGCTCGAGCATTTTTCTGATCTTGAAAAGTCAGTTTTTGCCACAAAGAATATTGTTGTACTTGCTTATAGAGTATAAGTTTCGTTGACATAAGATTTATTAATATTAAAGTATAATCATATACGTAATCGGGACAATACTACACAGATATATGTAGACATTATCTCCATGCAGGTCTGGGTTGTTGTCTGAGGTTTTCAATAGATTGTAAGCGAGAAAGTCTTGGAATGTTAGACGATGTTGCAGACGAGGATAACTTCGATTTGAAGTTTTTATTCTCCAAATTCGACAAGTTAGAATTTGAGCTTCTTGAATTAAGTCTCGATGGTGATATATCTTGCATTGTAGTAGATCTAACAATCTTTGACTTTCCTGTGGGTATCCTTGTATTTGAGCCATTTGTCAGACTAGGAATACTAGTTTTAAGCGTTGGTATCGATGATTTTGGCCCTTCAACAGAAGAGTGAGGTTTGGGAGAAGGATCAGCATATATTTTCGCAGATAAGTTTCTCGATGAGGCAGATTTCAACAATGAACATTTTGTAGGGGCAATGTACGATGCATGTTGATGATGCGATTTAACCTCTGGAGATTTGCTAACCTTTGATTCTCGGAATTCTGGTTTAGGTGGAGGAGGAAGATAGAAAGTATTCTGTGGAGCCTCTAGAGATGGAACCTTTTCTTTAAATGATTGAGAGGTGTCTAGTAAAAGTTTTGATGGCTTGCTTTCTGTTTGTGCGTTTCTAGTTGGGCTCTCATCGATCTCTTTAAAGTTACCGTCCAATTTCCTAAGTCTCTTCTTGGAACTTCCCAACTCCTTTTGCGCTTCACGTTTTGCTTCCTGAGCATTTTCCATTATTCTCTGTGGAGTCTTTGATTCTCTTCCTTCAACTATGTTCCTTCTTGGTTTGGCGTTTTGTTTTTTCAACTGCTCGGCTGCTTTTCTTCTTGCTGCATAATGCTGGCTTATGGATTCCATACGACTGAACTTGGATTTATGAGCTGCAGAGTATCTTGGCATTGAACTTGATGTAGAATTGAGAGCCATACTTAGGGGTATACTAGACGATGATGAGTCACCTTTAACTTTTTGATAACGTTCATCTAACTCACTAAGGACGTTACTACTTAATGTCGCTGAGAAGAGCCTTTGCCTAAGGACTTCTACCTCACTATTGAAGCTGGACTTTCCCGAAAGTGTTGCTGGTGGATCGTTCTCTTTATTCTCTGATTGAATCGGGGACTTGAATGTGCCATTGAACACCTGGTTCCTCCCATTGGGCGTAAAACTAAAGCTTGTTGTAGATGGTGCTTGCATAGACTTTGACTTTATTGGCGTCTTTCGAAGAGGTGATACATTATCCAGTGTCTCTGAATGGATATGATTCTGCACTCCCGAGTAGAACAGATCACTCATTTTTCAACTATATACCTGATTAGTCTATTGCATCAAGACTTTATCAATCAAAGTAAATTTGACCTTCTCCAATATAGATACCAATGAACCTCCTTAGAAAATTAGCTTTCAATCTTTACCCACTCTACTGCCTTACTCCTGCATCACGGAGCACTACACAAAAAAAAATAATTATCAAAATGTATTAACCAAATTGGGAAATATGTAAATACTCTCGAAGGAAGTTTACAAACTGGGAAATTGATGAAGCACGTGATAATTTACAGAGAATCACGTGATAAACAAGTACCTACACTGCCTTGAAAAGAAGTCAACTCCATCTCGCCCAACGGAATCATGTTCAATTTTTATGTGTCCCAGCTGAGTCATGCGCGGTGTTCATGGCTCACTAGCTCAGAATTTTTTAGTCGGTTTTCGAGGAGCTGAAAATTATTTTGAGTCACGGAGAATATGATTCACCCGAGAAGGGAAGCAAGTTGAACCAATATTGTATCTTGTGATTGAAATCACTTATCATAAAAATCACTTATAAGTAGAGTGGTGACACATAATGATGGATCGTGGGTTGATAAACTCCAACGAGCCAGATAACGAATCGAGGTCTTCTACTATGTCGACTCCTGGGTTAGATGAAAATAACAATTCTCAGGACAAAAGTGGTACAACCACCCTTATCAGAAAACGTTTAAACTTCAATGACGAGTCTCTTTGGAGAAAATTTTCAGCACGTAGATTACAATTGGTGGAAGAGCTGTCTCTTAGCTCCAAGAAGGCTTCGGAACAAGACGAAGAAATTCGGTTGTGTGCTGTAAGCTTAATGACCGAGTTCATGTTCCCGGACGAATACTTACCTGAATTTGATCGACTGGTGCGATTAGCTATTCAAAGTGTTAGAAGAAACAAAAAGAGGTCAGAGAAAAGACTTGCTAGTAGAGCTTTTGATAACAATAATGGCCGTTTTCTTAACTCGGATGTGGAAAGTGTCAAAACTGGGAAGTATATGCTCATGGATATGAAGCAATCAAAGACTTCGAACCCAACAACACCAACTGGGAATGGATATGAGATGAATAACTACAGTGATGGGAATGTGGATTACACAAAGAAACAAAAAGTTGACCAAAATATGATGAAAGATGATAGTTCAGATAGACTTAAGTTCTTATCTGAAATTACGTTATTAGAGGAAGAGGAAAAGAAAGCTTACTCAAAGCATATAGATATCGGGGAATCATCTGATTCAGCTTCTAAGTTAGCTATGAACTCATTGATCAACACTACTATTGCTCCAAGTGTGAAACAAGAATATACTAACGACAGTAAGCAAGCCTCGATAAAATTTGTTCCTGAAGGTCACATTGTCTCACCAAATAACGTTGAGTTACCATCAATCGCTCAGCTGAATATTAGAAACTATGATGGGTTATTTAAAGATTTTGTTACTGCCACGGGGAGAATACTTACATGCATCAAGAAATCCAAAACTTGCTACCAGTTTACAGAAAGCACTAGTCAAACATCACTGGAACCTTCAGCTGAAGGTCTACCAAATTTTTCCAACTATGAAGGTATAGAACAACTAGGAACTTCATGTATCATGGCTTCTGTCTCACTCACAATAGAAAGATGGTTTGCTGATTTATCACCTGCTTCATCGAGTTATATACGGATGAAACTTACTGGTCAATCAATACTGGCTTCTGTTTTGAAAAGTTTGGATAAATCCTCAATGGAAGTGAATAGATTGAGTGACTATATGGGTACACAACTGCTGAAGAAACTCATCGGTTCATGTGTAAAAGATTTTGGATTTGATCATATAATGTTCCCACTATGTGATATGTTTCACTACTACATCATGAAGGAGTATCCTTTGATCACAAATAGTGTTTCCTCAGCTCATAACTCCAAAGATTACTTACCATCAATGACATCACTCTTATCAAGAAGTTCTTCGATATCACTTTCTCACTCAGTAAATCACTTTGATGGTTCTAAATCAGTTATAGACTCTACGATATTGAACTCCTCATCTATGACACAAACACCATCATCATTGGCACAGTACAATCCATCTCATAATTTTTTACCTTTACAATCAGTATTACCATTACCTAATAGTGCACTGCCTGCTCTGTCATCTTACACACCAGTAAGTTCATTACACGGTACTTCTACGTCATTCATAACAGTTTTACTTAAATTCAACAACAACGAGCTTAAGTTTCTGTTTCCTTCTCAAAGCTGCTCACCACCAACGCTATTAGAATTAATAACAAATGGTAAGTCGGCATTCAGAATAATGCAGTCCGTGGATAGAACTCTGAAGCTACGTGATCGTTCTACTTGGAAAACGATAGATACTGATTTTGAGCTTGAGAAGTTGTTCTTCTCTAAGAAACAAAGCTCTGAAAAGGTTATTGAGCTGGAGCTATTTTACCCAGATGGATGTAGCTTACAAGCTTCTCCCTCTTTCAACAAATCTCAAAGTAGTTTCCCCTTCTCGCTGTCTGGCCATACTTCAAGTTCGAACACCACCACCTTTTACAACTCACACGAAAATGCTACTGGAATGAACCCAGCTTCCAAATTTCAACCTTTACTTTGAACCCAAATGTATTCTTTTTACTTTATTCTTCTAAATGCATAGTTAAGTATTCATTGTAAATAATACTGTATATTTTTGCGCTAATTCATAGAGAAAATTATCCTATTTCCCCCATAAATTGATGCGAAATAAAGTGATCAATGAAGTAGATTCACACACTATATAATAAGAGAGTGCAAAAAGGGTATATATGAAATTATGAACAACCTATAATTCTAGCAGTAAGAAATTAAGCCAAAAAGAGCATTGTCAAAATTGTTCGAAAATTGCGTGGGGTATAAACACAGTAGAAATAGATGAGAAAATGCAAAGTATATAATATGAGAATGGAAAATAATATTTGAAAATTTCAAGAAACTTTTAAATTACTTATAACATTGATAAGTTCACGCGCAACTTCAGCTTCTTGTTTTTCAATATTTTTATTATGCTCTTCCTCATTCTTATTAGAAGTTGAAGAGGAAGGTGATGCACTGGTATAGGTTACAGCAGATGTCGAGTCATTTGGTTTGTTGGTGGACATCCCTTGACCACTTCCAGCACCACTCAACACGACTGACGCGCTAGGATCTTGTATTGTTGTTGACGAGGCAGGACTTCCTCTGCTAATTGAGCGACTCACTCTAAATGTTTCAGGAGGAACCATTGAGAAATTGCCATAGTTTGTGTCAGTCATTGTGCGTACTTGGTATCTTTTGTTATCATATGGCCCAGGATAGTAGTTCTGATCAACGGTCATGTTAGCTTCATTTTGTTCATGATAGTTCCAAAGAGACTGGGACATAGGAGACGTGGACTGCTTTCTTTCATTGAAGTGACGATGATGACGAGCGATCAAATTAGGAAGTCTGTCAAATCTCACAGTTAGTTCACGTCCACCGAAATTACAACCATTGTAGTTTTCAATCAGATATACAGCTGCTTCAGGGCTAGTAGCCTCAAGAATAGCATATCCTTTGAAAGTCCCGTCGTATAGCGATTGTAATTCCAGGGACTCTACTAGATTTTGATCTTGCTTTACAGGACTGTTGTCTTCTTTATCGGAGGTCTGATCATCCTCCTTATCTGCCTTCTTCGTAGTTGGCGTAGTTGGAGTCTGAAAAAAATTGTACAACTCCTCATAAGTGGACATGAATGGAATGTTACCAATAAATAATCTTGTTGGACTCACATGTCTTGACTCATTGAATTTAGTCTCATCAGCGTCAGATGATCCTGTCTGCGATGGTGAAATATTCGTATTTTCAAAGTCTTCTTCAAGGTCAGACATCTCCGGATGAAGAATGCTGTAGTAATTATTGCCAAGTTCTGTATTTTGGCGGCGATGACTATTATACTGATGGTGATGATGGCGATGATGGTGACTATGCGCTTGATGTGCAGAATCTTGATACTGGACGTAATCATCAGTTTTATAAAAGGTTTCCAAGTTGTCATTTCTGAGATTAGAGCGATATTGGGCGTTTTGAGAAAATTGTTGTTGTTGTTTATTGTTTGGAAATCCTCCAAATCTTGTTCTATTGTTATTATAATCTGGTTGTTCCAAATTATTGTACATATTGTATTTTGTATGTTGCATAGGTTTATTAGGATGCGAATAATTATCAGCTTGAACAGGACTGATAGATGCATATGCATTTCCACCATACGCTGACAGCGACTTCGAATGACCAGGAAAGCTTGCCATATTTTGTTGAAGTGACTGATGACGTTGATGTTGTTGGTGTTGAGAATAACTAGAGTTGAATTTACCCCCTTGTGGCGCGTACAACGAGGAATAAGGATTCTGATAAGTATATGAGGTACTACGCCCTCTGTTGTTGTTTCTGTTGTTATACAATCCTCTTTGTTGAAAAGGATATCCCATTGGGTTCATGCTCATCAATGGACTAGGAATAGCTGCCGCTGGATTAGTGACTTGTGGAAAAAATTGAGATGGGCCAGTGAATGGAGCAGGGAAGTTTGGGTAATACTGTGGAGTAACAGGTGGTAAGGTGTATTCATAACTTTCTGGCGGGTTCAACATTGGGGATTTTCCCAAAGGTTGTTGATATACTGGGCTTGGATACATTTGACTTGGTACTAAGTTTTGAGAATCAGCCAAATCTGTTGCCGAGCCACTATCGTTGCTAACATCTTCCTCTTTAGACTCGTCTTTAGAAGCACCGGTACTAATGGAATCACTTCTTGAACCAGTACCCTGTTTAAGTTCAGAGTAACTACCATAAGATGAGTAAGAAGATGGCTGCAATGAAATAACTGGATTTCCCATAGGCGATAGCATTGCTTGTTTTTGATTTTGGGTTGGAGGAAAATGATCCTCATACATGGTCATATTAGTTGATGAGGATGATGCTGATGATGAAAATGAATCATAAATAGTGGGGACATTAGTTGAAGAAGAGATCGAATTTGAAGAATATTGCATCATGGGCATAGAAGTTGAGGTTAGCGAAGAACTGGAATTTGAAGAAGACGTAGGATACGGAGCAATTGGCACAGATGGAAAAATTTGAGAGGTAGCTAATAATACTGAATGATATTCATATCCATTGAGTGAAGTAACACACTTGTAAGCATTTTCGTATCCCATGATTAATATAGTGGCACAAATATATTCTTGATCGGTAGTCTCTGGATTCTGCAACTGAACGTTTATTATTGTAGATTCTGGGGTGAATTTTGAGACTATGTCAATGATATTCTCTTTTGTTGACATCGATTTTGTTGGTATATTGAATAAATAAAACATACACGCTTGACTTGTGTTCATTAGGTTGAGCGATGTTGTTGATGATGAAACTGATGCGGATATAGGAGATGAAGTAGTAGTAGTAGAATCGGTTATACTTCCTCCAACACTATTGGTTCTTGCAGTATTAATGTTTTGGCGATTAGACATAATTGTATGAGATGAAGAAGAACAAGTGAATCCTCTGGAACCACCGGCACTGGTAGCCGGGCCGCCTGATTTGTTATGCTGATGCTCAGCGGGTTCATAATTGGATTTATCTTGAAGATCTGGGCCTGAAGATGATACTGACACTGAGACAGGGGAGCGAGTCTTTCCATATGCATATTCTCTATTGTATTTATTATCCGATCTGTGCCTACCACTACCGCCAGAATCAAAAGTTTGAGTCGGTGAGCTTGAAGGGTAATTTGGTGCTTGTTGTACAGGTATAGGCGGATACATGTACATCATTGGCCTACTGGGTATTGAACTTGGTAAAGGTTGACCTGGAACTGGTGGTAATTGAGGTACCACAGGAGGTATCCCCATATTCAAATTCATATTCATGTTCATATTTGGGGAAATGGACCCTACAGGAACACCAACACCTCCTGGCGGGGGAGGATGTGTAGGAGCTACCGGTGGGTAGTAATTATAAGGGACTGTGCCTCTTGGATACATTACTTCCTGCTCAAAATTTTTGTCTCTATTATCAAATCAAGTAGCAAAATCTTACAATCGGCCAAATCAGGAAACCAAGAGGGAAAATTGATGTGAGAGCGGCGCACGGTAATTGATGTGGTAAAAAATCGAAGTTTGACACCCAATTGTATATTTCTTCCTGTTTTTTAACACCAAACTTGTATTATAGGTGCAATTGATTGAGATCAGTTGATAGGTACCAAAAATTGCTTCTTATGCGATATCGGGGCTATAAATATGACCTTAACAATGTATTTTCACCAATTGAGCCGGCTATCCGCTGTACTATGGCAATGGAGAGTTGAATGGAGTTAGTTATAGATGCTCTAGTAACCTATCAAATCAATTGAGTAAGTGTAATGAACCAGAAAAACTAAAAATAATACTCACTTAGGAATTATGGAGAGGGGCAGAGAGGGAGATCAAAGGTGTGATATAAGTATGATCTGGGTTGATTTCAGCTAATCAATTCAATTGAACACCGTGAGCAATTCTGTTTTTTGTGATTGAGCGCCTTATTCGTAGATTCTTGCACGCAATTGACCACAAGATACACTATATAAGCAGGATAAAGTGATACTTTTATGTAAATGCAGAATACGATTTGTAATGTAAACCTTTCTTACATATTTTTTAAGGAGACAATTTTAATTTTTTTTCCCAAAAGCCCCAAATCCGGTGTGCTGCTTGATCTCTCATAGTGAATTTTTGATAAGCTGATTTATCTTTTATTTATAGTGTTTGTCTGATTTACACAGCTTTCTTTTCTTGGTATTACTATATAGAGCACGCATAGTATGTTTTACCATGATTGATTGTCGAGATTCAGTGATTAATCGAAATGAATTGAATGAATCAATGCTTCAAAGGCAGCTCTCCTGACATTCGGAGTTCTTAAGCATTCTTGCATATTATGAGCCAAATCTTTTCTCTCTCTCCGTTTTTGGACCATTTGACTGTTGTATTTGCTTTAAGTTGATCAAATTACATATCAATTGTCTTCGGAACCATACATACAATCACCAACATGCTTCATTGATGGATAAAGATTGAAGTGAGGCTCGTACTGGTGATAATCAATGATTTAAGGGTTTACCGCGGTTATCTCCCTCGTTTGAGAACAGCGTTTAGGTAAGAATTGCAAGGTACACATTTGTTTCTATTATGTTACATCAGGATCATCATATGATAGCTTCAACTTTGGCATTTTCAATTATCTGGCACTGTCACTGATATGTATGGTTTACAGAACTGTCCACCGTGCGAGTTACCAAAAAACCACTTCGGATGCTCATACATTCTATTCTGACGATATACTACAACAAATTTAGTATACAAAAATAACATCATATTAAACTATTTTCTTATTACATTAGAAAATACTAGTTTTCTGTATATAGCGTACATAGATAGATTACAGTTTTAGTTGTTTCTTGAGTTTATATATTGATTTTTTGATAGTTTTTGAGGTTTACAAACTTTCAAGGCTTATATGTGAGGGCTTTCTCTATATCTCTAGTATCACAATTGGAGGAATATGCTAGAACTTCAAAATTAGGCAGAAGAGCTAGTATTCTTGGTGTAAAATGGGAAATAAAGTGATTCTTCATATAAAAGGGGTCATATTTGCTTCTAAGTTTTCTATAGTTTTGTAAATTTTACTTCGATGATGATCTTGTTCTTCCTTCATAAACTCAAATCAATTGATCAACGTCATACAAAAGGTCAGTTTATAAGTCTCACCAAGTTGACTTAAGCCTTCTTGTTGTTGAAGTGCTTCTTGTTCTTATTCTTGTTAAATGGCTTGAATTTACCGTGACCATTACTGAATCTTCTACCATTCTTGTTGAAAGTCTTTGCTGGTGTCTTTGGAGCAACACCTAATTCTTTAGCCAATGGTGATTCCAAGGTGATACCGAATTTTTCAATTCTTTTGAGTTGAGCTTGTAAGGACTTAGCTTCTTCATCATTACCAAATTTCTCGGATCTTTTGATTTTCGTTGTAAGTAATTCAATGGCAGCAGCTTTAAGTTCTTCGGGACTCATTTGTTTTGGTTCTTCTTTGGCCGGGGCTGCAGGTTCAGAGGATGTTGTAGTTTCAGCAACTGAGTCTGTGGCAGGAGCAGCTGCTTCAGCTTCTGGAGCCTGTTCAGCAGCAGGGGCAGTAGCAGGTTCGGACTCGGTTGGAGCAGGTGCTTCAGCAGCTGGAGCTTCAGCAACAGGAGCAGATGCTGCAGCGTCTGCTTCTTCTAATCTAGCGACTAAATCGGCTTTGACACCACTTGTTGATAAGCCCTTTGCTTTCAATAAGTCCTTCAATTGTGAAACGGTTTGTGATGAGTAAGACGCCATTGTATATTATTTTTATTGTCCAGACAATATTGTAAACTTCAGTGTTGGCTAGTGCTATAGTGCAGATAATATATACTATCGATATATCTACTAGTCAACACCATAATCAACACACACAACAACACATTGAAACATTCACCAACTTCCTGCCCACACGTCTTCCACAGCGAGAATTTCGGTGAGCACCAAATTGGGAAGTAACAGCAATTAACACATGACACCGCTAATAAAATAAAGAGAGGAAAATCTTTTAGTGAACGTATATAACAGATGTATAGGCAAGATACTCTTTTACATCCTTACTGATTCATCTGTATATATCACATCTATATCAATATACACAGAAAATGAGTGAAGAAGTCTTACAACCTGTCAGTGTGAGATACTGTGGAGTCTGCACATTCCCAGTCGAGTATTGTGAGTTCGGAAAACTTTTCAAAAAATGTAAAGCATGGTTAGAAGAGAAGCACCCTGAAGAATACGAGAAGTTATACTCCAGTAATGCTACCAAGGAATCATCATTATCCGCCGATAAAGAGTTGAAGATCGCTAAAGACTTAGAAAAAATGCAGTTGAAAGAAGAAAGAAAGATGGAAAGAGAGAAAGAATCTTTGAAAAAGACTAAGATCCTTATAAAGAGAATCCCAAGAACCAAGCATAAGAACATCATAGCAATTGCCAACTTAGAAGTGTTAGATATCGATATGAAGAAATTAGCCAAGAGCTTTGCATCCAAGTTTGCTACAGGTGCTTCTGTCACTAAGAACGCCGAAAAGAAAGACGAAATCGTTATCCAAGGTGATGTCGGTGAAGAAGTTGAAGAACATTTGAACGGTCTCTTGAAAGAAAAGGGTCTCTCAGATATCACTGTTGAGATAGTCGAAGAGAAAAAAATGAGTAAGAAGAAGCCAACTTGATCTATGTAACCTATATAATCTATTTAATGTCATGAATTACTATGTTTTAATCTATTTAACCTCTGATCTGTTTTTACAACATGTAAAAGTGTCTTGATATCTACCAATGTAAGGTAGTATCGTATAAGACGATTTCCCAATAAAAAAATTTCCATAAAAAAATTAGAAAAATTACGCTGAGACCGGCACATGTGCAATACTAAATAGATGCATGTATGCGCTTACCACACTCTGATTTCTGAGATCTTAAAGTTATCATCTCTTACTAGAACCTCCTGTATATATCAAACTGAACTGCATTTCCGTTTTATCCTTCTAGGCACAAAGTGAAAAAATGTCCTTTTACGACGTGTTGAAAAGAGGTGATGAGTTTCTCATGGAAACCAGACCGCAACGTTCGAAACTATGGAACTATGTATCTCATGCAGCATGTTTGACCATGGTGGTAGGATCCAAGGTGATTCTCAACACTTTTTACAATCCAGAAGTACATGGTCTGTCCAACTTAGAAGCAGGTTTGACAAAAGCAAGATCCGAGAATAGATGCTTTATGACTATAATGAACCATATGTCTGTAGTGGATGACCCTTGTATATGGGGTTGTCTACCTTTGAAGTATTTCATGGATATAGATGACATTAGATGGGGATTAGCAGCTTCAAATGTTTGTTTCACAGGTCCTTGGTTATCGAAATTCTTCTACTTGGGTAAACTATTCCCATGTGAAAGATTCGGAAGAGGTCCTTTCCAAGACGGCTTAGATGCTTGTATTAGAATTTTATCTCCGGATGATACACTTGATCTCCAATGGGAACCTCCTGCACCTAAACCAGAGTCCGAACAATCAGGACTTTTGAGAAAAGTACTTCCAACATCTCTCTTCTCGAATAAAGATAACGAAAAACCCTTAGAAGTTGTTCCTGAAGTTAAGAGATTATGGTCAGAAGCATATCAATCACCAGTATTACGTAAGAAAACATCATGGGTTCATATTTTCCCAGAAGGCTATGTATGTCAATTACAACCACCACATAATAACTCAATGAGATTTTTCAGATGGGGTACAGCTAGACTTATATTGGAACCAACAGTCGCTCCTGTTATCGTTCCAATGTTTACCCACGGTTTCGAGAAAATTGTTCCAGAAGAAAAGACAGATGACTTATTTGGATCCGTTATTCCTAAGAATATAGGCGCAACTATAGAAGTGAGGATAGGTAAGGCCCTTGATGATAAGGTGATTGAATCCTTTAGACAAGAATGGAGAGAATTATGCGATAGATTATACGACAAATTACATCCAAATGAGCTATCATTTGAACTCAAGTTTGGTAAAGAAGCCCAACAACTACGAAAGAGAGTTTGTGCATTTTTGAGAGAGAAAGTAGCTGAGCTCAGAGTTGAGAGTGGGTTCCCACCAGAGGATCCAAGATTCCCAGATCCAGATTTCTGGTCAAGATACACTCATTCAAAGGGTGAATCTGATCCAGATATCCAATTCATAGGTAAGAATTGGGCTGTGAAAGAGTACCAAAAGCAAGTCAAACATTATGATAAATACGGTAATGAAATACCAGAATTTGAAAACCCCAAAACTGCATGAACTAATGACAAAATTCAGAGAAACACATACAAATAAAAACGTACTTGTACATAGTATAAAAAATAAATTCCATACTTTAAGTAATCTAATAAATTTTTCATTTCTCGAAATAAATTTATGGCAGGAAAAAAAAAAGTGGAGTTGACTATGTATTTTATCTTCTTTACCTATGATCTCAAGTGATTGATATTTTAGTAATTGTGGTGTCTATAATTGAGACAGTAAGGTCATTGAGCAATTGAGTAAGTGGTAGAAAGAGACAAGTTTGGTATATTGAGTTAGTGGCAATGAAATCCAGAATAACTCGTGTATCAAATATCAGAAGGACCGCTGGACTAAAAGCATTTTGCGGGGTAGTAAGTAGGAGGAACATATACACGTTTACAAATTTATGGCCATATTGTGGTAAATTGACCAAAACTAATAGAGTAGTACCACATAGTATACCGCATACCTACTCTCCCTCATATAACTACAGGTTTTACTCTGGAAGCAGTGACAGTACAGATCTTTCATCAGAGACTGCAGATCTGAATACCATAGCGGATCATCTTTTTCAAAACTTGAAAACTGAATATGGGAAGCAAAACACATCATATAATGTCAAAGCAAAAAGACTGTATCCAATACTGCTACAATTGATATATATCCTACCCAGTGTATACTTTGATAAGGAAAAGCTTCCGTTTCTAAATGAAGTTGTCAACTATATCGATAAAAGTGGAGACCCAGAGAATTCTTTCACTCACGAGGAACAACTTTTGATCCTTAATAATATTCTAGCACAGACAAGCAAGGAAGATATAGTAGCTTTGGATTTTTTCCCAAGATTTTACAAGTCACTGAGAAGCTCAAGCTACTACAGAGAGGATCAAGAGGTCAGACTACAACTTTTTGATATCTTCATCAGACATTTGATAATAGCGAACGAGCAAGATAAAGAGGAAATGAGCTCCAATCTTGCAGAACTGATAAAACGTTTTATAGAAGAAGAGGAGGAACAGATAAAGTCAACAGCCGTGATTACAACTGAGTTCAATGAAAAAGTTACAGATATAGTAATAGAACATCTTGAGATTATTGAACCGGACTTGGATCTACTAATAACCATAACTGTATATGCGCCTATGAATAATGAAAAATCGGTGAAGATTTTGTTCACAAAAATCCTAGAGACAGCAGACAAAGAATTGAATGAGATTGACGGAGAGAAAACCGTATCAGAGTTTTTCAAAGAGCTTCTGTCAATTCTAAGGTTGAAGTCAAGCGACCTAACTACTCCCTTGATTGATATAATACAATTTTCAGATGTAAATGGTTTACCAGAAGTATTTGCTAGCGCTTGGGATGTCCTGCTAAAAGTCACAGAAAACCTAGAAAATGCCTCATTTCTCAATGGTTTGAAAGACAGAGAACTAGAAACACTCGTTGATTTATCATTATCGAATGAAAAGTACCAAAAATACGCTGATATCCTTATATCATATCTTAGGGAAAAAACCAATGTTGACATTGGCCTAATGACATTGAGTGAGAGACTTGCATATTTAGAGTATTCTGTATTTAAAACACCAAATGATAGCTCAATAGCCAGTGTCATGAAACTTTTGAAAGAACTAAATGACCATCCCTTGCCAAAAGCCGAAGAAGAAGTAGACGAGGAAGAATTTGGAGACATAGATACAGTGACAATTTACAACAAAGCTCTGAAAGGTTGTTGTTACTCAGATAAGTCTGTAGATTTTATAGAAGATTTTAGTCACACGTTTGCAGAGGAGTATGGACTAGAAAGAAATGGTGAGTCGTTTTACATCCTGATCAAACACTTCTTGTTCACGAAGAATGATTATAGAGAATGCCTAGACTTATTTGATAGGTCTTTGGAAGAAATGGTTTATTGGAGAGACCCTGCCAATGTGAAATACTTTCCCATTCTTTTCAAGATGATGAGAGTTTATTTCAGTCAGCCAATTGAGAAAGAAGGAATCAATAGTTTAAACACAATGGTTGAGTACACCAAGAAAATCAAAGATCAAGGGTATGGATTTGATATTCCATTTATGACAATTTTGATTAAAGTTCTGGTAGAGCATGATTATATTGGTGACGCAATGCATGTTTTCCGTGAGGGTTCCGAAGATAAGCTCCATTCAAGTACAGGTAAATATGCTGAAATATTTGATATATTTTTCAAGTCCTGCCTCACTGTGAAGAAGCAACCAGAATCGAACTGGGAGATATTTGAATTCATACAAACAAAATTTGTTATCCCCTTTGATAGTTATTTCCCACTACAGAAGTTCTTTATACAGGTCGAGAAACCATACTACTCGTTGCTTCTTTTTGCAATTTTGAAGGAAAACTCAAGAATTGGAAATATTTCTCCACCCACTGTTGAAATGTACTCATACTTGTTCAGACATTTTGGAAGATTGGGATATGAGGATGGTGTCTTCAAATTGCATTTGGCGCTTAAGATGGACATGTCCATCAATTTGAATATTGAGATCCTGAACGCAATCATGGAAGGATACTGTCATTTACAAGACACATATAAAGTCAGAGATACTTTCAATGTCGCATGTGCTTTACCAAAGCAAATTGGAATAAATGAAGAAAGTTTGTACTTTATGTTGAAATCCTTAAAATTTGTACATCATCATAATTCAAGAGATTTTTTCTACGATATGCCTAGATTTGGGGTACCTATTACATCTAGATTATATACAGAGTGGATAATTACAAATTGCTATTTTGAGCAATATTCAACAGCTATGATGTTGATGGTCGAGGCACAAGAAGAAGGAATCGAAGTCACGAAAGATATGATGAAAGAGTGCTATAACTGGACATTGATCCCAGAAGCCAGAGCAGAAGTACAGAAAATAGCGTCGAAGTTAAACCCAGAGGGCTGGGAAGAACTAGAAGTTAGTGGTGAATTACAAGAGAATAAAGAGTACCCATCATTGATAGAGTGCCCTGCTGCATTGACCCGTTTATAAATTTATTCATACTATATATACAATTTATGTACATCCATAATCAACTATTTATTACTATTACTACCAACTGGAGTATTGTTGACTTTTGTAGCAAACCTTAACGAGTTCAGAGTCTCGTTGAAATGCTCCATATCCGATGATATGTTGACAAACATGAGTGTCTTTGAGTTACCACCTAATGAATATTGTAGTAAGTATGTGAGTTTTGAGTTTCTATATGGAACGTGTGACAACCTGTTGTTATTTTTTTGCGAGTGTAGTGAGTAAATGACATCACCTAATGAACTAAGTGATTTGTTGATAAACTGTGTTTCCTTTAACCGCACGCCTGTGACACCAGATTTGTTGATTCTTTCTGATCCTGCTAAATCGACTAAGTTTAGTTTACCGTATGTTATTTGTCCGGTTTTACAGTTTGTTCCTTCTAGTGATAGCATAAACACTGAGTGTGATCTAGATGATCTTTGATTAGAGTTTGTAGCCGCGGTTATTCTATTTCTCATCGCCAATTCCAATAATCTTGATGCATCTTCCGGGGACTTCAAATCTATTGAAGTTATATCCGTGACAGTTGTTGTTTGAGTTGCTTCATTGTGTTTAATTTCATGTGATTTCTTGTCCAAATTTTCTATGTAGGATTCGGTGAGTAGATCATTGATGCTTTCATTATAAATCTCTATAAACTCACCTTTGATATTAAATGACCAACCTTGACTCTTCAAACTTTCTGCCTCTCTAAATATCTGATTTATGGATCTAGGAATCATACCATCGACTGGTGTGGTCATTGTATGTGATTTTCCAGAACCAGTTTGACCATAAGCGAATATACAAACATTAAGACCATCGAGTGCACTTTGAACCAATTGTGAGATTTCATCAAACACTTCTGCATTGGAAGAGTCTGGACCAAACACTTTATCGAATCCAAATCTATAGCTTTTCGCAACACTTTCTGTCTTATTGAAAGATGAGAGAGATGATGACTTATTAGGGTTAGTTAGTACGATGTATTCTTTAGTACGATCATCTTGTACATTCGTACTGACTTTCATATCAAGCGCTTTATCTTTTTGCAAAGCTGGTCTTGCTCTGCAAAAGACTCGTATATTACCTTTGAGATCTTGTAAGGTATTATGCAATTTCCTGCGCAGTACTTGCTCGTTATAAGTATTCTGCTTTATCATAGTGGTTTCAGTTTTCAAATTTGATGATTCTTGCTTGAGTTTCTTCAGCTCTTTCTCATCTGTACCTATCTCAGCTAGTAGCTGCTCTATATCTGAGCGTATGTTTTCTGTGTAGCTTTCGAAGATATCTGATTTCTCTCTTTGTGATTCAAATGATGTTTCTATTTCCTGTAGTTCTTTAGATACAAATGCTAATTCTTCTTCAAGTGATTTCTGCTGCTTCGTCAGTCTTTCAATTTCAGTTTTCTTCTCCTGTATCAAGTGGTTGGCATTGCTTATTTTCTCATCCATAGCTATTTGTTGTTTCTTGAAATTTGAATTCAACTCAGTCTCCATTGTGATCAACTTCTCAGAAGCTTTCCCATCCATATCAGAGTACTCCTTCTTCAACTCATTTAATTTGTCCTTCAGTTCTTGTTCACATTCTTGAAACAGACGTATTCTATCCCTCAATAGTGTATCTATTTCATCATTGTACTTCTTACTCACAAGATCGATATTCTTGATGTGCTTGCTTTCTTCTTGAACTTTATAAACTTCAAATTCCATTTTCAATTGAACCAACTTGTTCTTCAATTCTTCATCAAGGTTGCTAAACTCGCTTTCTTTAACCTTGTACAAATTCTCAAATTCCATTAATTTTGAATTAAGCTTCTCCAATTCCAGTTGAAGTTCAGGCAATTCTGTTCTTATCTCATACAACTCACTGTTCAACTTAGAGATTACACTTTTCAACTCAGTCTTAGTATCGTCCAACATCTTCTTCTCCGCCTGATGTTCATTCTGTATCCTATTGAAAATATCTATGCTATCATGATTAAAATCACTCGTGTGTCTCAATTTCGGATGAACCAGTCCTGATCTATGGTACTTTCCGGACATTGGCATTTGATATGTCATTGATTTCCTACGCTTAGGATTAGACAAGAAATCTGAGCCTGCCATGGAGTCTCTCTTCGAATTTGAAGAAGTGTTCGTTATATCCTTTAGCAGAATATCATTGCCTCTACTCGTAGTATACTTCTTCATGCTTAGCGAACTTATGACACATCACAAAGTATCATCTACTGTCTGTATACAACCCTTCAAGATACTCTTCTAGTGAAATGTAAACAAAAGATCAAATCCAGCAGTGGCTAGTAACCTTTTTTAGCCACATATTGATAAAATCCCGTGGCTAGTAAACCTATAAAAAATATTCAATTTTCACACGACTTCCTTTCTAAAAAATTTTTTTATCTTTATCTATAAAGTTATTTAGTATAGGTTTTATAGTATATATCACTAGACTAGAAGCAACTCTTACAAGTAATTGCATTATATATAACATTAACAAGCGACACGACATGGCTGGAATTGCAAAGAAACAAAAGCTTGCCCCGGGCTCAAAGGGTGAGATGAGTATAAGGCCCTCTGAGATAAAAGCCGATCAAATCAAACTCAAGCATAAGAAACAAGAAGAATCTGAGGAGGATAGCAGTAGTGTCGATGACAACAGCAGTAGTGGAGAAGAACTCGATCTTGATGGCGAGATTGCCGATAACGATGATAGCTCAGATGATGAAGAAGATGACGATGAACCAGATTTAGCAGGTGTGAGTTCTGATGATGACGACGACGACGAAGAAGAAGACGATGACGATGATGAAGCATATGAAAAGATGAAGAAAACCAAGAGCAAGAAGAAGAACGATGATGGATCAGGAGAATTCTCGAGCGCAGTTAATGCATTATTAGGAACCCATCTGAAAGCATATGATAGAAAAGATCCAATTTTAGCAAGATCAAAGAGTCAATTAAAGAAACTTGAAAGTGATAAACTTGAACAAAAGGCAAGAAGATTATTACTAGCTGAGAAGAAGGCAAGATTGACAGCTAACAGAGTAAAGAACTTATTACCTACAAACGACGAAAACGCTAGAGAATTTTTAGAAAAGGAGAAAAATTTGAAGAAAATAGCACAAAGAGGTGCAATTAAATTATTCAATGCTATCTTACTCACACAAACAGAAACATCAAAGGAAATCTCCAAAGAGAAAGTACTGGGTGAAACCAAGAAGAAGGAACTCATAACTGAGATATCAAAGGAGAAATTCTTAGACTTGGTTCAAGAAGCAGGTAAATAAAATGCGTAGTATAGCTACATTCATCGATATGTATAAACTAAAATATGTATATTTAATAACTTAATGGATTTGGTGAAAATATTTATATGAACAGTGTGTGTGTGTATATATGTGGTATATAGGCTTGTAGTATTTAGACTAATTTGTTGAAAACTCTTTGAACACTAGCAGAGACAGCAGCATTGGAAGCTTTCCATTCCTCTTTGATGAATTTCCAAGGAATCTTACTAATGATATCTTTAGGACTCTTCAGTTTCTCTTCTTCTTTCAACTTGAGTGCAATTTCCATGACTTTTGCATCGATCTCCTCAGGAGATGCGACGTTTAAACTATTGAGGTATTTTTCAATGTATCCGATTTCTCTTATTTCATTCATACCAATCTCCTGAGATCTGTCACTTGCACCTGGTTTCAAGTACTCTTCAGCACTTTGTCTCCTCTCTTTGATCATTTTGGTGAGTAAATCATACAATGCGAATTCATCATGATTCTTACCGTGATTGGCAACTTCGTTATTCTTGACTTCTGTCAAGATACTTCTAATAACATTTTTCCTTTAGCTGATATGTTAGTAAATATTCTGGAATGAGTAATTGAATTGAATTGTTAATACATACTCAATTTGATCGGCTTTCATACGAATACTGATCTTAAGATCATTTTTAATAGTATTGATAATCTCATCATACCCCGCTGTACTATTGAATCTAGTGAATTGTGTATTACTAATGAGCGGACGAGCCAATCTCATGGATGTGAGTCTAAGTCCTGTTCTAATTGTAAACATTGTCGTGTCGTCGGTTAACTAGTGTGTATATATTGTAGTTCAATTCCCAACACTCCACTAAGTCATACCATTATTAAGTAAACCCACTCTTCCAATTTAAGATAAAGTTGGAGAATCTGGAAAATTTCTAAAATATAATTTATCGTGCAGGGATGTGTTTATATTAAGTTACATAAGTTATATCTGAGTCAACTTCAAATCTTCATCAATGTCAATATCATGTTTTAGATAATATTCAAATTGTAATCTTGACCAAATGAAATCATTAATGACTAGTAATTGCACCACGGCAAATGCTAGGCCAATAGCATAGAAGAAATTCGCGTTACCTGAATTCAAAGACATCCAAACGTAGTAAAAAACCGGCAAGAGAGAAAGCAAGACCAATATCACCATGACACTGATCAATGGGCTCAGTCTTAGTTTCTTAAACAATGGTTTCCAGATAACTATAGTTGAGTAGAACAAGTTCAAGTCAGCTATTGTAGGGTAAGCCTTTGAGAAATTCAGTATACCTATAAGTAACCAAATACCAAAGAGTAAATCTTTCTTGAACCTGATCGTCACGGGTATCACGAAGATAAAAGTATATATATTGAATACACCGATGTAGAATTGACTGAAAAACTCGAATATTTCAGTGAAGAAATACCACCAGAGTCCTAAATTTGGTGTTATCTTCGAGAAAGATATTATAGATCCGTATGTAATTGACAAAAAATTTGTTGATCCTGTTAATTGATAACTTAGGTAGAATAATGAGACTAAGACAAGTGTGAATAGTGACACGACTTTGAATGATATTGATAGTAAGTTTGATGATGATTTTTTCTGTGAGTAAATGAGATATGTGATAGGTATGAGGAAGTACCATGAATAATATGATAAGTATGAAGATAATGCTAAATTAATAACGGCCAATTCGTATTTTTCTTCCAGAAGTAAGTTGAATATGGAGGTGATTAGTAAGTTATTGAACAATACAGATGATCTCGAGAATGTAGATAATAAAGATAAAGGATTAAAACTATAAATCAATGCAATAACCCATGACTCGTATCTCTCACCATCAACAATCTCCAACCCCTCTGTATTGACTTTCTCCTTCTGTCTTTTGATAATGTTTAAATTGATCTTGATTATCTGATAATTTATCAACGTATCAGTAATGGCAAATATTAAATTCGATACTATCTCACTGGAGATCTTAGAGAAAATCAACAATAGTAAAGGTGGATGATGTATAATAGTACCACTATATGGATCTAACCCATTTTTCAATAGGAATACACCTTCTTTCAAACTCTTGTATGAATTTATTGGTGTTGAGAATAAGACAGATTTGTCTAGTATAGAAGTGATATTTTGTATGAATAAAGTAGGCACGATAAATCGTATTACTAAACCTAATGTAAGTATTGTGATTGTTTTCTTATCTATATTCATCCCCATCTTGCTCAATTGATGTGTCTATCAGTTCTATCTTGATCTGTATATAAGGAACAAGTACATGCGTTACTAAAAAAACACTTGTTAGTTAAAACTGATCAAAATTTCCTACTCAAAGAACAAATGCAAAGATGCACAATGGAATTCTCACATCTCCGTAATAATTTTTTTTTTTCAACAAAATTCTTCTTTTCTTTGTATTAGACAGATCATCAAATTTGTATAGGGGTCTTCTATAACACATAAGTGCATAGTCATTAATTAGGCATTGAAGCTTGTATATTAGACAAGATGGCAAAGAATAATAAGAATAAGAAGAAGAATGGTGGAGTTAGTAATAAGAATGGAACAGTAGAGCAAGAAGTGAGTAAAGAAGTAGTGGGAAGTGCGAAGGAAGATGTAGAGGAAGTACAAGTAGACGAACAGGATAACACACAAGAAAGTGAAGTGGTGGAGGCAGAAAAACCAAGTAATGGATCAGTTGATCATGCGAAATTGGAAGAACTAGAGAAGAAGATACAGCAATTGACTATCAGTCTAGAGGACAAAGATAAGGTGATAGAAGATTTGAAAACACAGCGTAGTACGGAGGAGAAAGAGGTAGTAGATACACAGACACAGTCACAATCACAGATAGAGACAGATAATGAACTCAGTAAACAGATAGAAGAGTTGAAAGCTCAATTACAGGAGAAGACAGAAGAGAGTGAGAAACATCAATCGAATTATCAGGCATTGTTAAGTAGATTATCATCGATGAAATCAGTCTTCAACAAGATGAAAGAGTCTCAGGAGGAATTGGATAACTTGAAAGAGATAAATGAGATAGAGATTAATAAGAACAAGACTTTGACTAGTAAACTTGAGGAAGTCAAGCTTGAGAATGAAGAGTTTTTGATAATAATAAATGAAGAGAAATTATTGAAAGAGAACTTGAATAATAAGATAATAGAGTTAAACGAAATAATCAAGTCTAATGATCAAGAAAAGGCAGAATTAAACAATAAGATTAGTGAATTAGAAAGTTTAGTATCTACTAAAGATAGTAAGATTACCAAATTAGAACTTGAAATTCAAACTTTAAATGAGAAGATAAACGATTTGAAAACAAAAGACGACGAAAATAATGCAAAGATTAATGAATTACAAGAGATTTTAGAAGCAGATAAGGTGAAATTAGAGAAGATGAGTGAATTAGAAAATGATATTAGGTTAAAACAGATTAAGATAGGTAAATTAAGACATGAAATTATAAGTCTTAATGAAAATTTAACCAAGTCAATGAAGATGATTAAGAAAAACAGTGAGACAGAGTTAATTGATAAAGAACTGATAAGTAATCTGTTTATAAGTTTCTTACAAATACCTAGAGGAGACAATAAGAAATTTGAAGTGTTAAAACTAATATCAAGTTTCTTAAATTGGACAGATGATATGAAAAGACATGCAGGATTAATGTCTAATACAAATACCTCACATAACTCCGCTAACAATAACTTATCAGAGAAATCAAACGAGTCATTTGTTTCACTATGGACAGAATTCTTAGAGAAAGAATCTACACCATCAAATTCGTAAACATAAACATAAACAAACAAGTTTATACATAGATCACATAATTTACATAATGAAAAAAAAGCAATGTGCTTATCATTTGAAAGAATACTCTAACTAGGTAAATATGCCTTACAATTGTAGAGTATCGTGTATCACTGTATTAAATATCTAGCGCGTATAATTTATAGTTTAGAGTTTACAGTTGAGTTTTCATACTACTAACATTCTACACTACTTTACTAGTATGAAAGCCGCTCTCTTTTTTTATGATACGATGCTATAAATCACCCATTTAAATAAATGACAGATTTTCCAGTTAATACTCACATTTACCCTCCAGTGTGCGTAAATACCAGCACAAACATTCATTCAGATATCTCTCTCTCTTTCACTATATACTATATTTTAGTAGTTCTTAGTATGGGCTTTAAGTCCCTTTTAGTCTTATTGATACTGGGTCTTGTGATACGCGTATCTATTAGATTCATAGTATACCATGGATGACTCTCTATCTTTTCAAACCAATCAAATAGAAGAGAAATGCAATGACAGACTACTGTAGTAATACACTGGCAATTAATGCCTATAATTACCCACACAGTGAGTAAACCGCATCCTTAACAAAATCTCGTTCAAATTTTAAAGTTTAACAAAAAAAAAGCAAAAATTCCCCAATTAGGCAATGCGGACTACCCAATTAGGAAACTACGCGAGATGCTTGTTTGTTATTTTTATTTGTTTACATTTCTCTCATCAAATCTCTTCAAAGTGATACAATGAAAGATCTGCTCCCCATCTAAATAATATAAATATAACCATATTTTCCTGAACTTTACTTATCACATTTTCCATTTCTTTTACTCTTCTTCTTCTTCTCTCTCTCTTCATCAAAAGAAAAACCAACTTTTATTCACTCACTTTTTAAATTTACTATATCAAAAATGCAATTCTCTACCGTCGCTTTAATCGCTTTAGTTTCATCTATTGTCTCTGCTGAATCAGTTTACGTTACCGCTACTGAAGCTTCAACTGTTACCTCCACTGATTACGAATGTGCTGAAACCGTTACTGACTGTCCATACAAGAACGCTACCTCCATCTCTACTTATGAAGGTGCTGCTAACGGTTTATCCGGTTCTTTCGCTGCTGTTGCCGGTGCTGCTTTAGTTGCTGGTGCTGTCTTAGGTTTATAAGTTAATTAACTAGTGTGTTTCCGTTTTTTAACTAACCTAGTATATTTAATTTATTCTCCTCCGGTTGTTTGCAAACATTCTAGGAATGTTTAAACAGTTATAGATAATTTTATATTTATTATTATTTGATATCCCTTATTTGAGAAATATTATGTTTATATTTTTATACATTTTATAATAATATTTTCTCGTGTATTATTAATGTTTGTATTTGTCGTTGAGTAACATTGTAAATCTATATTACTATATAACTATAACTATAACTATCTATCTATCTAAGAGCTGGACTTCCAGTGCGTTTGATATTTAGACCGTTTCGACTGTAGTTAACGTATCGTCTCGTCGACGAGTCGTTTAGTTTCTTATTTAGTTCTTCTAATTTGGAGATGAGCTCCTCGTTGTTTGCTTGGAGAGTATGTTGTTTCTCTTTTAGTGCTTTCAGTTCGTCTTCTTTGAAATCTCTTTTGAACAAATTAGCCCTTTCTAGTTTCAGAGCTTCAATCTCTTCTTTCACTTTGGCTAGTTCCACGGTAGAATCATTACTTGACCTCTCAGCTCTCTCCAATTCTGTATTCATATACTCCTTTTCGTTATTGATAGACTCATTTCTAGCTTTCAAAGTCTTCAAATTCTCATTCATCTTAAAACATTCAAGCTCATTCTTAATCCATTTCAGCACACTTTCATCAGCGATAGATGATTCACTCACTAAACTCTCAATTTTCTTATCAAAATCACTTATTTCAGCCTTGACTTTTGAAATCTCGTCTTTTCCACTACTGATCTTACTCTCACTTATCCTGATCCTAGTTTGTAAATTCTGTAGATCTTTCAATATGGAAGTGTATGACTCTTTCATGGTGTTCATATTTTGCTCTCTTATATGCGAGAACTCATTAAATGAGTTAAGTTCCTTATTCATCTCGATTAACTCATTGAATTTCAACTTGAATTGAAACATCAGTCTATGAGTCAATACAGAATTAACATCTATTCCATCATCGTCGTTACTATTATTACTTGAAATACCAATCAACTGCTCATAATCTTTTACGTTCAGTGGGTTGTTGAGGTAGTTTTTCTCCAATCTCTTAACTTCATAGTAATTCTTCTTAGTGTTATTCTGATTAATATGTATTAAAGCAGGCTGAATATGTCCAATCATCTTTGTCTTCCCATCGAAATTGAAATTTATTGGCTCAAATGAACTACTATTGTTATTATTGAAATCATAATCATTCCCGTAATTATCGTACTGAAAGTTGAATTTAACTTCCGTGAGTAATGATTTCTCAACGTCTTTTGGTGTAAAATTTGGTATTGATTTTAATTCAGGTAATGGCCAATTCTCAATATTTGGATCCTTGAAAAATTTCAATAAGTACTTCAAATCATGTTCATAGATAGGTCTCCATTCTGATGGAATCTTACCCACTCTGTCCCTCAATACTACCAATGCTGATGTTACTGGTTTCAAATAATCAGAATAGTTTCTTGAACTGACTAATTTCCTATAGTAAATCACAATATGCTCAATGGTATTTATAGGCACTAACCTGATAATCTTCGTATTGGAACTTCTCTTGAACTCACTTATCAGACTATCCTTGATATTACAACAACTTATATCGAAAAATATAGTAAAAGCTGGTGTCTTTGGCAATTCTGGGAACTCATTGAAATCTTCAAGATTCGATGGAATAATATGTATATTGACATTAGGTTTCTTTCCTTTAAAACTTACCCCTTTTAATTTGTTTCCTGTGTATCTTGTAACATTACATTTATATCCTAGACAAAATGCATCTATTAAGTCAATTGTCTTTCCTGGTCTTGCTATAACAATTATATCAACTGGTTCGTCTTTTAATGGGCCTGCGTTCTCTATGTTATTATGTTGTTTATTCTTACTGCTACTGCTAGTACTATTGCTATCACTAGATAAACTTCCATTGTAAATTGTATCCAACAATGACAATATTTTGCCAAAAATTTCAAATTTCCCACTGGTCTCAGCTAATCTTTTTGGAATTTCCTTCCCTATAAGCGATTTAGGAAAGTAGTGATCTATAAGTAGATAAGGATGAGTACAAACAAGTTGAGAGTTCATTAATAAAGTATCCAACGAGTCAACAATAACTTGTTCTTGATTCTTTTTCTTAATTCTCTCCTGTTCCACTTCCTCTTCCTCTTCATCGGTCTTCTTCTCAGTCATATCTTCATCACTGCCAGAATTCAAATTTTCATCCCCAACAGCACCCACAATGCTTTTCCTCTTGTTACTATTATCTAAAAAGATACTCTTTGCAGCATCTTCTTCGTCTTTAACTCTTTCGAAAAACTTCAAAATATCACTATAATGTAATGACACAATTTGATCTATAAGCTCTTTCTGAAAATCTCCCAAGGGTGTAGCTAATTTGAAATCATTGGATTTCTGATACTCTGAATTCAAATTGAAATGATTTTCATCAATAACTGGTACTTCTGGCTTAGTATCCAGAATCCTCAGTAAGTCCATCTTATAATTGTTAGTTCCAATGAGTCTTTTTTGGTTAAGCTACTCACTGATAAGGAAAAGAAATATGATGTTAAAAAAAACGGTAAAAGTTCAATATGTCTCTGTTTCTCACTAATCCCAGATTTTCTTCCTTCCCAGGCAGAAAAGAGAAAAATTACAAGCATCTGAAAAATTCAGTTGAGATTTATATATGTTAAACAAGAAAGTAATTGTTATCTGTTCTGTTTGAGTCATAATTGGCATATTCAATATTACATCACAATGACTACGACCGAATTAAGTAAAGGTATGTGATAGTTTTACAACAGACTCAATTTTATAGAAACGCATACTAACTTATTCAACTACAGATGAAATCGCATTGTACGATAGACAAATCAGATTATGGGGAATGGAAGCTCAACAGAGAATAAGTAAATCAAACATCCTAGTGATAAACCTCTCTAGTGTTGCATGTGAGATTATCAAGAACTTAGTATTGAGTGGTATTGGCTCCCTGAGTATAATTGATAACACAAAAGTTCAAGAACAAGACCTGAACACTAATTTCTTCATCGATAAAGATTCCGTGGGTGAGTACAAGACAAAAGCTTCCTTTTCACGTATTTCTGATCTTAACAAACGTGTTGTCTTGAAGAGTTTTGAAGATGATTGGCTTGAGAAAGATGTGTCTTGGTTTACTCAGTTTGACATTGTCATTGGAACTTCACTCAGCAAAGAACCCCTATTGAAATTGAATAATATAACAAGATCTTTGAAAATACCAATGTACGCTACAAGCTGCCATGGTTTATTCGGATACATTTTCTCAGACTTGATTGAACATGAATCAGTGCTGAAGAAAGTCAAAGGTAATGTTTCAACTAAAGTAGGTCCAATCAACAGTATCTCCTCAAATGTATCAGTTGAAGAAGTCAATGAAAACGACGAAACAATTGAAAAAGTCATAGTGAAGAATGTATTTAGACCATTCAGTGAAATTTACTCGGGTAAATACATAAATGAATTCTTCCCAACGATGAATAAACTCAAAAGAGGTCTCAATGGTGTACTACCACTCATATTAGCCATTCTTGAATTTGAAGATTTACATACAAAAAAGAATACAGCTAGCATAGAAGATATAAACGTATCTGCCGATGAACTGAAATCTAAAGCCCAAAACATATCAAAAGAGCTAGGTATCCCAAGTGAAATCAACCTCATATCAGACGAATTATTGCAAAATTTCTCCAGACAAGC
The DNA here is from genome assembly GCA_030570755.1 of Wenyingozyma methanosorbosa. Taxonomy (NCBI): domain Eukaryota; kingdom Fungi; phylum Ascomycota; class Pichiomycetes; order Pichiales; family Pichiaceae; genus Wenyingozyma; species Wenyingozyma methanosorbosa. The sequence goes on from JAJLWP010000024.1 coordinate 44,583, forward strand.
ATTCACAGAGTTTCAACCTGTCTCCGCTATAATCGGAGGTGCATTAGCACAAGACATTATCAACATGTTAGGTAAAAGAGAATTACCAATGAACAACTTTGTCGTCCTTAACGGATACACTTCTGAAATGCCTATCTATGTCTTGTAATCTCATTAATACTTATTTATACACTATATAATTTTACACAACGATCCCATCCACCACTTATAATACAACTATTATCATACTTAATATCACAACTCATCTGCTTTTCATTGGTATTCAGTCTCTTCAGTAAGATCCAGTTATCGCATGAGTAAATATTAATGAATCCATCATATGATGACGTTATCAGGAAATTATCATCTTCAGATACTCGTATATCTGAGATGATCTTGTTATGACATATGATATTCTCCTTTGGTTTATTGTTCTGTCTGATATCCCATACTTTCAGATTAGAATCTGACCCACCTGTAATCAACTCATGTCCGTTCTTACGCCAATCTATGGAATGAATACCTTTGATATGATCCTCTAGTGTGATTATTGATTTGCCTGTTCTTAGATCCCAGATTCTAGAAATGGCATCCATTCCTCCAGATGCTAGTAATGACCCATCAGGATGGTGAGAAATGGCAAATAACTCTTTTGAGTGTCCTTCTTGGTAGTATAACTCTTTTTCTGTAGCTATATCCCATAATCTCCATGTCATGTCGAATGAAGCTGAAGCTATGTATTTCCCAGAAGGATGAAATTGAACTTTTGTTGCCCTACCTTGATGTCCTTTGAATACTGTTGTTGGTTGTACTTTAAGTTTCTGGTCATTATTGATGTTCTCGGGAAGTGAGTACAGGTTTACATTACCTTCACCGCCTGTACTGACTACGGATCTTTCATTCACAGGAGACCAGTCGATTCCACCAACTTTCTCATCGTGTCCTGTTAGTATACACTTTGTAGTCAGATCCAAACTATTCATAATATATGTATTACCATCCCAAGACCCTGCAGCTATGTATTTTGAGTCTTGATCCTTTGAATATCTCACTGCAGACGTATATCTATTAGATACAACTTCTGAACCGTAAAGTTCAATATTTTCCATCTTTGCATTCATGTTTCTTCTCTTTTGTAACTCCTCTATAAAACCTTCTTCTGTCTCTGTGAGTTTTGCCATTTCTGTATACTTTCGTATTCTCTCTTTAGCCCTTGCAAGAGAGTAATCTGCAATGTCACATCTAGCTTTATATAGACTTTCTTCTCCAGGTGTATAAAATTCCTCGTCTTCTTCTTCCTCTCCACTCTCTGCATCTTTCGCTGACTCACCATTCTCATCCATTTCAACATCTACGCCTACCAATTGCATGAACTTTATTCTTATATCATCATTCTTCACTATCAAATCTATAAGTCTTTCTCTTCTATCTGCTTTATCTTCTCCAAAAACTGTCACTGGTTCACCTAAACTTCTTAAAGTATTTCGCACTTCATCGTCAATTGTTGGCACATATTTCATCAAATCATTGTCTCCTTCGTTCATTATTGTAATCCTGGACCGATGGGTGTTGTCTTATGGCCTATATCAGAAACTGGTTCCTTTATCTTCTAGTATATACATACTCTAAAAGTCTGAAAATTTTGTATACAAAGACAAAATATATAATTGATTACGTAATCTTTCATGTAGATAATATATACTTCGATACTACCTAATTACCGTTCATTCTCTTATTTTGCTTATTATTAAAAGGAAAAATATATACTATATAAACGATGGAGATAACATTGCAAATCATCTAAAAGATATCTTCGTCTAATCTAGCAGCTGGGTTGCTTTCAATAAATTCTAAACTAACTTTATGACCTAATAATTCTCTAATATTACTAACAGCGTATTTGATCATAGTTGGTCTCTCTAAAGATAAACCCCAACCTAAGACTCTCATAGTCTTTGGTAATCCCATTGCTTCTAACATTTCTGGTCTGAACATACCTGAGTTACCAATTTCAACCCAAGTGTTCAAACCGTTATGCCAAGCGTAAATTTCTAATGAAGGTTCGGTATATGGATTGTAAGTTGGTTTAAATCTTAAATCATGAACACCCATCTTTTCAAAAAATGTTTGCATGAAACCGATTAAGTCACCTAATGTAAGGTTGTAATCAGCAAAGACACCTTCAACTTGATGGAATTCGGCTAAATGTGTAGCATCAACAGCTTCGTTTCTGAAGACTCTATCGATAGAGAATAATCTTGTTGGTTTTGGATCTGCTGCTAATTTCTTCAACATTTGTGATGAAATAGCTGTTGTATGTGTTCTTAAGACAGTTCTTAAGGATTCGTCACCTTTCCATGGATATCTGTAACCAATTGATCCATAATCACCTTCTTCGTGTACTCTCTTGACGTTTTCCCAGTATTCTTTATCTTCTGGTGGATTAGCCTTAACTGGATCTTTTAAGTAGAATGTATCTTGTAAATCTCTGGCAGGATGTTGTTGTGGAACGAATAATGTATCGAAATTCCAGAAACCACTTTCAACGTATTGATTTGAAGGCATTTCTGTGAAACCCATTGAAAAGAAAATTTGTCTAAATTCTTCTCTAACTTTGTTTAATGGATGTAATGCACCTGAAGGTGGGAATAAACCTTCACTTTGGAAATTATATGGTTTGAAAGTTGCCTTTTCCCATGATCCAGAAGTAATCATATCACTTGTAATATCTGTTTCTAATTGTTTAATTTCTAAAGCGAATTCAGGACCTTTTTCAACACTGAAAGTGAATTTCTTGGATAACAATATCAATTTTCTCTTCTTTAAGTCGTTTAATTCTTTTGGTTTGTTGGCTAAAGTACCAGTTTCTTTTATTTCTTTCAATTGATTAGATGTTTCATCGTCAACAGCGGCTGCGTTATCGACTTTAGCGACTAATTTGTCACCATCTTTGCTAATCCAACCGTTCTTGAAAGCTCTGGCTTGACCAACTTTACCGTCCTTACCCATAATGGAAGTGACTTCAGATATTTTTAAACCTTCAAGGCTTTCTAAAACTTTGTTCAATAATCTATATTCATGAGAACCTTTCTCAACTATCTCATTAGCTTCATCGGTTAATTGCCAAACATCGGATTCTTTGGTCTTGTATGTGATCATAGATCTAGCTTGTAAGGAATTCAAAGCAGCTTGAAGTACTTGAGATGAAATCTCTGGGAACTCTACTGAAGAGTCTTCTATTGACCCCTTGGCATCAAGGGTCTTCAATACGGTTAACTGTAAATCAGACATGTTCTATGATTTGTCAATGTATAATTAACTAATATACAACCTCTATACGGAGAGTACCCCTATCTTCTTCAATTGACTCACTCTTTATCTCAAGGCCAAATTTCTCGTCGATGCTTCTCAAAAGAAAAAAATTTGGAAAAAGTAATTAGAGGTGTGTGTGTGCTTCTTCTTAAGTATGATAAAAAACTGAACCATATAGAATTATGGCAGTCTACCGTGTATTTTCTCTGAGAAGGAGAGTTCTGTATGATCAAGCTATAGTGTCAAGAGTGGTACTGAACAAGTAAGAGTCAAGGGAGACAAAGCTCAAACGACTATAATATACACACAAGTCCATCCACAAATCAACAACAATGGATATTTCAGCTTTAAATAACAGTGAGTCCCCAATTGACAAGGAGGAGACGCCCGTGCTCATGTCTGATTCCCAGGTAGATACTGAACTGGAGGAAACACAAGAGCCAGAGCCTGAGACTGAGACAGCCTCATTAACATCTAAACCTGCTTCTCAGCAGACTACAGTAGAAAGTACAGGTGATGAGCCTGCAGCAATTGAAAATGAGGACGATGATTTATCATTTGAGGAAGATTTCAAAGAGATAGAAAAGCTAGAATCAACTGGAAACGGGAGCTGGAGTACATCTAAACGTACATTTGACATGATGGATAGAGAAGATGGTGATGAAACAACACATGAACATATATGTAAGTGGGACAACTGTAACACAGAATTCGATGATCTGTTCGAGCTGGTCCAACATATCACTACAGAGCATGTATCACCAAAGAAAGATAAGTTCTTACCAAATGGATCAAAGACAACGATCTCACAGCCTAATGATAAAAAACCGGAGTCATGTCAGTATATTTGTAAATGGGAAAATTGTGCAAGAAAAGGTTCATTGCAACATAGTAGATTTGCTTTAATAACACATATAAGAACACATACTGGTGAAAGACCTTTCTATTGTCTTATACCAGAGTGTATAAGATGTTTCACAAGATCAGATGCGCTTATAAAACACTTGAAATCAGTTCATGATGTGGATTCTCCGAGTTTACAAGATGCCGCTATTATGATCGAGAAATCACAGAAAAAGAAATCAGCAAAAGAGCTCTACTCTATAGAAAGTATTAAAGAAGAATTAGAAAATACGAAAGAGAGCGAGTCGAAGTCATTAACGAAATACAAAAATCTACTTATACCGACCGATAAGAAGAACAGTACGTTATCAGACGAGGAAATTTCAAAGACACTAGGACTTGACGGTATAACAATCAATCCTCAAGTGAAATTATCCGTGATAAGGAAAGTTCAAAACTTGCAAATGTCATATAACTCAGAAGATATGATCACCATCGATGATCTCATAAAAGACGATGAGATCGATAATTTGGACGTCGAGACGCTTGAAAAACACATAGAACAATTGGAAAAGTATCATAGCAAATTGAGCTCTTTGAAAGAGGTAATGAACAAGGAATTTGATAAACAGACGAAGGAGAAAAGGGAAGCATGGTTGAAGAAACAGGTAATGTTAGATGCTGTCTTACAAGCTCACAACATTAAATAAGACAATCGACCAGATTAAACGTCGATTTTTAAAAAAATAAGAAAAACTGTCAAATATCAGACGTGACGATTAAAAAATTTTAAATTTTTTACTGTGTAATATTAGAAGCAAAATAAACTAGATAACTTTATGTATTTTATAAGACCAAAAGGTGTAGATTATACAATACGATATAGCGTTAAACTTGTTAACTAGAACCGCACAATGGTATTTTCACCAATACGGGAATCATCAGATTCCACAGAGTTTTTATCTGCTACAGAATCCGTTGCGCAAGAAAACATAGAATCGTTGCCTGAGCTAGACGATATCTTTGCACAATTAGAAAATGAGACTAAGAAAAATATCAAGAGTACAAAGAAAGAGAAAGTTACGCTAGAGAAGATCAAAGAAGTGATAAATAGTACGCCAACTATCACCAAGACCGTTTTTGAACTTGGAGACGCTGCCAACAATAAGAAAGAGAAAGAATATGGTGTTCAAAAGATAAACGATCCTATAATAAAAGCTATTGACCATACGAAGGAGAAAGACTCAACATTGGAAAAGAAGAAACTTACAGAGAAATGGTTTGAAATACCGAAGAAAGAATTGACACCACAATTAAAAAGAGACCTTACAGTGTTGAAGAACAGAACTGTATTGGATCCAAAAAAATTCTATAAGAAAGATAACTGGAAGATTCCTGAAAATTTCCAAGTTGGTACTATCATAGAGGACAAGAGTGAGTTTTACAGTTCTAGAATCAATCGTAAAGACAGAGGTACTGGTTTCATTGACGAGTTATTGAAAGACGGTGATAGAAAGCAATATTTCAAGAAGAAATATAATGAAATTCAAGTCAAGAAGCAAAGTGGAGGTAAAGCTCAATATAAGAAACTCAGGGAAAAGAGACATAAGTTTTAACGTTTGTACATATATAGTCATTAATAAACATTTCGCATTTAGATAATTAGAGTCGTTTCATTCATAAATTTATAATTATACAATTAGATGTAGATAGGGTATATTTTATTTATACATCGAATATTTTAATTTTGGCAAAGTTCTTTTCTCTGATATTCTCCCATAATAGCTTATTCTTAGCGTTGTCATTTTGTTGGTGATTAGGAATATCTAAGAACTTGGTTAAACTGTAGTGGTATTCGAAAAGTGTTTGTGATGCAACAAGTAAGTTGAGGAAATAGTTTCTCAAAGCTAATGATTTAAACTCATTCATTAGACAGTTAGGCAATGATTGTGGGAATTGAGATAGTTGAAGTGTCAAAGATTTTTCTATTGATATCTTACCAACTAGTACTTTAAACTCGGGGTCAATCTTAAACTCTTTGAACAGCTCAGAGTTAACCAAAACCATCAAGAATTCATCATTAGTCAGTCTTGTATCAATCTTCTCTAATTTCAAATCAGATAAAGACTCTAAACGTTGACCATTTTTTGCTTGTTCTTGTAATTCCTTACTCATAACATTTGCGAAGAAGTTATTCTTCACATCAGAAGGTACCATATTGTTATAAGCCTTCAAGACTTCACTCTTGAGTGAGTTTCTCGTCACAAGGTCATCTATCTCAACTCTTATGCTCTTTGGAGTATTATTCTCTTCTGTGTTCACAAACATGAGGACTCTTAGTAAGTTTAAATTCCAATCTATAAGTTTTTGTGATGAACTGTTACCTGAACGATTCATTATCATATTGAGTTCTGTAAAGACAGTATTTCCTATATTTGCAGAGACTGGCTCGGTATTTATAAGATCTAAGACAGTCGTTAACTTAGTGCGTGATATATTGTTCATTCTCGGACTATCTACGCTGGCGTAATCATTTATAGGTCCAGCCTTTGTTATTGATGTTAATGGTTTCAATTGTGTATCTGAAAATTCGGATTTCAGTGATGAACCATTCGAGTTTATGGAAAAGATAGAATTTGCCGAGATGGTTGATATTGTGGAAGTTCTTGATAATGGTGGTAAGATGTTCATTCTGTCATTATTTGGTTCGGAATTTAATGGTGGCAAAGTACGATTCTCCTGTGCCATTCTTTTATTCTGTTTACCAGACTTCAATCTGGATAAGATAGTGGCACCTGTCTTAGCTCTCTTGATATTCAAATCCAAGTTCGAAAAATCAAAAGCGTTAGGACTCCTAGATCTTCTAGATGAGTAAAGGGAGTGATTGTCCTGTGATTCAGATGATGTTGGGTTATTGTGTTGTTGTCTTGTCACACTCAAATTATTCAAAACAATCTGTCTAGCGTTGACCGTGAACTCAGTCGGTGTACGTGTATCGGTAGCTTTATAACTATACATCTTGAACGAGAGTGTTGAAATCTATGTGTTGCAGTCGCAAGTATGTATTCGCGTTCAAGTGTATGTTATGTGTTTTTGATAAGTTAATTCCTTTTACTTGAAGGCACGTAGTATTGTCAAGACTTTTATTGTCTTGTCTCTTGGTAAAAATGTAAGTTTTTGATAACTAGTAATTTCAAATTTCAAATTTCAAATGTAACAATGGAAGCTAGTACCCAGAGCCCTTCTTTGAAATCTAAATGATAAACCAATAACTAATGAAGTATGATGCTAAGTATACTAATACAGAGTGGAGTTAAGAACACACGAAATATCGACGAACAAACGTATATATGTAAGTAATAGAAGGAACAAAGGTCAGTAATTTTTGGCAATGCCCTTCCCTAAAATTAGTTCATAATCAGAAGGAGGGAAAATTTGAATTTTCCGTGATTTCTTTTGTTCTTTTTCATTAATACGGAAAATTTTCTAAAGGAAATTTTAGCGAGCCTATGGAAGGAAGCCGATATTCAGGTCATTTGAAATTAGTTTTATCCGGTTATGCTTGATTACGTAAATTGTTATTTATAGTATGTATTTTTAATATTAGAATTAGATATATATTCTATAAAGTATATGTATTACTAGAGAATATTGCCGTTTATATGTAGCTCATTCAAACTTTAATAAACAAAAAACACAGAACAGGAAACAACAGAAAACAAATTCATTAATTACTAAAACAACACAAAAAAAAGAAAAAGTTTCTCCGTAGCAAAAGCAACGTTTTTAGAGCCACTGCTTTTCTGGAGTTTTTCCGAGATTTTTTGGCTTTTCAACATTTCTTTTCAATAAAAAAAATTTTCCCCGTTTTTTATAAAAATCGGTTTGATAATAGGATAGTATAATAGGGTAGCCGCAATTGCGGATATTGATAATAGCGAGTTCCGGGTTAACATTAATCTGTGGATTTTATGTTACATTCACATAGTAATTTGTTGAGTTTGTCTTTACTTTGTTCATTTAATAATAATAACATTGAGAATCTCCTTACTCTCACCACAACCATCCATACACAGATATGACATAGTTAAAATATTGAAATCTCGCCATTTTCTAACTGGTAATAATAAATTTTGCATACAAAAAAATTTAGTGCGTACAGATACTGTGATAATAGTGTCGAATGCACAATTTTTTGTAGTCCAGTATACGTCATACTAGGTGTACACTCATTTTTTTCCGGAGTACATTGATATCATTGGTGGGGGAAATGTCGGAGAGCCTTGTATTTGTGGCTCGATGAGTTGTATAAGGCAACTAAAGGCAGTTTTTAGCTTCACTAGTCACACCTAAGGTCCTTAATAGTAGTATCATTTACATGGATAGTACCGTAAGTAATTATTTTTCTTTTCTAATTTTGAATATGTATATACTTATAATCTTTGAGTACTTATGCTAACACTCTATTATTTTACTTGAAAAATCAATCAACTTTTGTTCATACATCTATTCATTTTTAAATTTTACGGCATTCAAAGGAGAGTATAATTGGTTGTAAAGCATATCTGGAGCATCTCTACCAATTAAGTATCTTGTATCCACAAAACTCTCATTCAATTCACCAATATTTCTAGCACCGAGTAATCTCATATCCATTTCCAACTCATCTTTTAAGATATGAATGGCTTTACGAACACCATTTTCACCATAACTACTCAAGGAATACAAGACTGGTCTACCAATACCAACACCTTTAGCACCAAGACATATAGCTTTGATAATATCAGTACCTCTTCTAACACCACCATCAATGAAAACATCAATCTTCTTGTCTAATTTTTTCTCTCTTAATACTGGCATAACCTCAGCTAATAATTGAATAGGAGCTGGAGCAAAATCTAATTGACGTCCACCGTGGTTTGATAAGACAACACCTTGACAGCCATGTTCAGCGGCAAGAATAACATCTTCAGCTCTTTGAACACCTTTGATGATGATTGGTAATGATGTGGTCTCTTTGATAGATTGAATATCAGCCCAAGTCAGTTTTGTATCGATGAACTTACTTAAAGCTCTTGAAGCACCCTTAGATCTATCTAAGTCATCACCTAAATCGACATCAGTATCATCTTTGAACTTGGTTCTTTTATCCTTTTCTCTGTTACCTAAACTTGGTGCATCAACAGTAACAAAGATACCTTTCATACCAAGACGTTCTGCCTTTTTAACTAATTCTTTACATTTTTCACGATCTGAGTTGACATACAGTTGGAACCATTGAGTTTGACCTGGAACTCTTGCCTCGGCAGTCTCATCAAGTGAACAACTTGCTAAAGTAGAGATCATTTGAATAACGTTTTCTTTACCTGCGGCTTTTGCAATTCCTATTTCACCATCAGGATGACCTAATTTAGCCAAAGCTGTAGCACTAATGTAAAATGGGACAGAAGTTGGAGATCCTAACATGGTAGTAGATAAATCGATTTCACTGACATCAACCAATATTCTTGGCTTGAAGTATATACGTTGATAAGCATAGTGATTTTCTCTCATTGTTATTTCGTCATCAGCACCACTTGAATAGTATGCCCATGCATTCTTAGGTAAGATATTTTTAGCAATCTTCTCAAAATCATGTAAGTTGATAACGGAGTTCAAGGATGGTTTGTTTTCAATGTTGTCTAATCTTTCAGACTCATCTTCATCAGGAAGCTCTTCAGCGATTTCTGGCTCACCGACAATCTCACCTAAGAATTTATCTGCTGGTAAGTTAGCAGCAATGGCATCAGGTGGATGAATAGGCTCGAAGATCTTAGTAACGTCTTTACCAGAATTGTTTATGATCACATCAGGTCCACCTGGATGTTTGTCAGTGAATTCGGACATGTCATACACATTACCTTTAATCACAACCCAACAGTCACCAGGTGATGTATGTTTCTCTAATTCTTCAACAGTAATCTTCCTTTTTGACCCGACTGCTGCTTCATTGCTAATAGGGTTTGTATTATTTTGAAATGCAATAAAAGTTGCACAAGATGCAAGTGCAAATACTGTTGATGCAATATATGAATAATTTGACGATTTTGATTGGCTACCCTGTTTCGAGGAAACAAACCTCTTCAATCCAAGTGAACCATTTTTACACCTTTTCAAGGATGATGATGGAATTCTTGGGATTGCTCTTAATGGTATTCTTATCATTGCTTATCAAATTTGACAATAAGTGAACAGTTTTTAGAATATAGTATTTGTACAACAAACGAAAAGAATATCAAATGTATCGAGTTCTTAGTACTATGTAAAACGTCGATGAAAAATATAGGGTGTTTTGAAAACTCAATTTGACAAATTTTTATATGTGGAGTAATAATCTGTGCGCTAATGTTTTTATTTCTCTTCTTATTTGTGGGGGATGATTTTCTGAGGAGCCGAGGTGCCTTATTTTCTTGATAATCCACCAATTAGATCTTTCAATTTAGTAAACAGTGTATATAGTGTTTGTTATTTTATAAGAGATTGTATTGAAATGATTTCAGGTATAAGATGTTATATCTGATCTCAAATACTATTAGTATTGACCATGCACAAGATACTCGGACTGCGATTTCCTTGGTAATAATACTCTCTTAATCATTTATCACTGATCGGAACAAGTTTAACCCGTCTTTGTGTCAAAAGAGAAAAGTCGTGTATTAATTGAAATCAAGTGGGATTCAAGCTGTGTAGGGATGTTGTGTTGATTAAAAAATGTCACTGTTTATGACGTTTTAATTGTCGTAATTGTTAAGTATTTTGAAAAATACCTGTATGTTCTGTTGTACTACTGTTTTATGGCTTATGATTTTTTTTACCTTTTTCTGATTAAAGCTGTGATGAGTGTTGTTATTTTAGTTTTATTTAGTTTATGTGTTTCTACCTAGCATATAAGCTTTACGGAGTTCAATCTAGGTACATGTGATAGTTTCCTGTCACATGCCTTATCTGTTGCAATATTTCTTTGGAAAAAAATAACTTGCCCAAAACAGTTTGGAAATATGTATAGTTGGTAAATAAGCGCATCGTAAGTCATAAACAGTCAGTAGTGATAACCGATTTCGACTCTTCATAAAGTGGGTAAAGTGTTCTAGATTTATCTATTTACCCATATAAATATTCAGTTCATGTTAAAAGTGGTAAATTTGTAAAGGAAAAAATGCAACCTTACTTAAACTTGCTGACTGCAGTTACCATTTAAGACAATAAAAATTTAAAGCGCCTTTCTGTATCATAACCATTATGATTTACAATATATACAAGATATCAATCTCCTTCAGCAGATACGAATTGTCAAATCCAAGATTGCACATCACGCTTTGATCCACTAGGAAGCTGAGATTTGATACTTATATCGTTTGTAACGTAAAATAACACTATAACAAAACAATGGTCTTTGGAAATTTACAGAATAGATTTTTCAAAAATATTCTGTTTATGATCTGTTCAAATACAGTTATTGTTTCTGTTTTGAATATAGATATAAAGTGGTGGAATCTATCTCCAGATTTTCATTGTTTGAAAATTTAGTTTTTTGTTCATTTTCAAGATTCAAACTAACCATTGCCTTATACCTTGATCCTTTGAAACACGCTTGAAAGAATGAAAGAGTTTGACAAATCAGGAAATAGAAAGTAAGTAAATTCTACAATCACCTACTCCCTTATCATTTATACTAACCATCCTCAGACTTCCACCATTTTCTGAGCTAACCAAAAACTTTGAACCATCACCATCATCGGTCAGAGTTCAGAACGTCGGAGATAGAGAACAAGCACCATATTATCATTCGAGTGCTACAGGGTCACTCCCACCCACTCCACATGGTGAATATGAAAGACCCCAAAGTATCAGAACTTTCTCAAGATCTAGTGAATCTTTGAACCCATATGACATTGCTGTCTCACCTTCAATTGCAAAATTCCCAGGTCGTCAAGGTTTCTCTCATTTTGAATACTCTACGGAAAGAAGCACAGAAACTCTAGTAGCTAAACCATTTGGTAATATTGGATACACTCCTTCAGGTCAAGCACCATTCCAATTTCCACCTCCAAGACGCCAAAGTTTCCCAATACCTCATACCTCCTCTCATGGTGAGATTTATAATGGGCCAGTAATGGGTCCATATGCGCCACCTATGCCAGTGGGACACCAACCCCCTCACGATGTTTCCCCTCTAGAAAAACCATATCTCTATCAATCAGGTGAAAGCAGTTGGAATTATCCTCCCATCACTTCTAGCTCTCTTACTCATAAACAACCGACGATGTCTACCAAAAACACGCCACAACACCCAATGATGTTTCAACCGCCTCCAACTTTTCAATCATCTGGCGTTACTCCTCAAAATATGAAAAGCTCGTCATTGGACAGCGGAATAGATGTTATTGCATCTCCTGAATATGCTAAGCCTCAAAGCAAAGATCAAATGGTAGATCTACTGCATTCGCTTGAAAATTTGGGAAAACAGCTTGATGCTACAAATAGTTCTTACAAATCGAAATTTAAGAAAGAAATAAGCACTTTCTCTCAAGAGGCTTTTTCAAAAGACATAAAAGATGTTGCATTGACTTACAAATATACCAACAATAAGAACAAGCAAGATTACATCTCTGACTCGAATCTTCCTCAATTGCTCAATAACTCAACCAATGATTTGTTGATCAACACAGAAGGATTGTACAGTACTATAGGGTCTATTTTGGAACAGTGGAAAGCGTACAAGAAGGACATCTTGCATCAAAGTGCAGCAAAAGTTTCCAGCTCTAAGAAGCAAAAATATCACCGTGCTACAAAATCAGATTCTGCAATCAAGCCAAAGATAACCACTGACGAAAAATCTGGATCAGGGATTGGTGAGTCTGCTTTGCTCAAAGTAGATCCACAACCGCTTCCAGGTGATACCAAGATGAAGGTATTACCTCAAGGTGGTGTTCATAAAGAGTTGAGCGTTAAGCCTAAGATCAAGTGTCTTCAATGTGGGTCTACATCCACACCAGAATGGAGAAAAGGTCCTGCTGGTGCAAGGACTCTTTGTAATGCATGTGGCTTATTCCACTCAAAGTTGACAAAGAGGAAAGGTCCAGTACTGGCTGCGAAAATTATGAAAGAGAGAAGGGAAACTGGAAAAGGGGAAGACAGACGAATTGTAGATTAAATAAGAAACTCTTATAAGTTACTCTAAATCAATTGTGTATTTTATATAAATATGTAATATATGTATCAATCAAAATAAAAGTACATTGAATTTGTGTTTTTGACAAATAAAAGTAAAGGAGAGAATAGAAAATATCAACTGAGATAGTCTAAACTAAAAAAGCAATAGTAAATAAAAGGCTACAGACAAAACAGAGGAGAAGACACTACTAGACTTCAGTATAGCGTTGTTGTTAGCCTTACCTTCGTAAGTAGATATAACTACAGATGTAGGCTGACTAGTTTCAGAACTAGGTGTCTCAATCAAAGGAGTGGAAGAAGTATCAGAAAGTATAGTAGTCAAAGTTTTTTGTGTCATCATTGTTAGTGTTGTGGTGTCATCACTTGTGGAAGGAATAGTAACGTCCATGCATGTCTCACAGACAATAGTATCAGTTTCAGTGCTGGTAGTATCACCTGTTATGGTGTTTGTTGGCAGGTCAGAGGTATAGGCTGTAGTCTCTGGAGTGATGGTTGGACGATCTTGAGAGGTTGAGACAATATATTCTGTTGTACTGCTATCAATAATAGATGTTGAGATAATTGGGTTTCTCTGACAAGTGGGGCAAAGGGAGTCATCCGAGGACATAGTTGCCACTGTTGATGAAGAAAATGGCGACGAGTAATCAGAAGTTAATTGTGAGGTAGTTGCGAAGTCGGACGTAGACACAACCGGAGTAGATGTGGTAGGTGTAAGTAATGAGCTTGGTGATGAAGGAGTGTATGTTATTATGGTTGATGAAGTTAATGTTGTAGGCAAGGGGATGGTAGAAGTATCTAGTAAAGTAGATGAGCTTAATGGTGTATACAAGCTTGTTACTTCAGAAGTTGATATAGAAGTTGATGAGCATGATGGTGGTGTTGAAGGAGAATATGAAGTAGACAGAGAAGACATTGTAGATGGTGTAGTGAATGACGAAGATGAGATAGTAGATGAAGTTGAGGATACAATGCAAACATTGTTGGAGCAAGAGGTAATTGTAGAGGTTACCACTGAAGGAGTATTGGTGCTAGTTGATGTTGTAGTAATTACTGAACTACTACTGGTCACGTCAAATTTCGATGAGGTTGTCGATGAGGTTATTGCTGTTGAGTCAATATATGAAGATGATGAAGGTAATGAAGATGATAAAATTGATGAAATGGTGGATGACGTTGAGGATACAAAACAAGCATTGTTGGAGCACGAAGTTACTGTGGATGTTACCACTTCGGGAGTAAAAAAACTGTTTGATGTAGTTGTTGAGCTTATAGATGAAGATGACAACAAGGATGATGAAGATGACAACAAAGATGATGAAGATGACAACAAAGTTGATGAAGATGACAACAAAGATGATGAAGATGACAACAAAGTTGATGAAGATGACAATAAGCTAGAACTGATACTTGAAGAAGCTAACGAAGATGAACTAGAAGCAACGCTCGATAATGGAAATGAGGATGAACTGGAAATAATACTTGATGATCTGAAGGATGAAGTCAGTGGTAGTGAGCTTGACGACAGAGTGAGACTTGAGCTTGAAGATACTAACGATGATGAGCTGGAGCTCACACTTGAAAAGACAACTGATGATGAACTGAAGACAACGCTGGATGATGATAATGTGGAAGACCCCAAGCTAGAGCTTACACTGGATGATAACAATGAGGATGAGATAAGGGTTGAGCTTGAAGACAGTATTGGAGAAGATGATGACAAAGTAAATGAAGAAAAGCTTGAGCTTATACTGGATGAAGGTATTGAAGATGAGCTGAAAATAACACTAGATCTGATAGATGATGAAGTTGATGGCGGTGTAGATGAGAATGAAGAAGTAGCACTTGATGATAACAATGACGACGCGCTAGAGATAATACTTGAAGAAATCAAAGAAGATGAACTAGTGGCAATACTGGATGACACTACTGATGATGAACTGGAAATAATACTCGATGGGGATGACGAGGATGATGATAGACTGGAGCTGGCGCTTAAAGAAGAGGAGCTTGGGATGATACTCGAAGATGCTAAGGTTGAAGAACTTGAGCTGATAATTGATGAACTCAGTGAAGAAGAACTAGAAACAATGCTTGATGATGTCACCACTGATGAACTTGAGCTAATGGTAGATTGAACCGCTGAGGAGGATGAGGATGAGGATGAGGATGGCAAGCTGAAACTGCTACTTGAGGAAACTGTTGAAATTGAGCTTGGGCTACTTGATAAAATTGATGACGATGTTGATGGAGTAGCTGAAGATGATGGAGTAGTAAAGGAAGAGGCTACAGAAGATGAAGATGCGATACTTGAACTGGTTGTGGTAGACATGGTGCTAGACGATGTACTTTCTGGTAAGCTGCTTGTGCTACTTGGTAAAATAGTAGAAGAGCTTACCAAGGGAGTTGGTGTTGTTGTAGGCCTGGTTCTGGTAATGATAGACGTAGTGGTCGTTGTGGAGTGAGTCGTTGTAACGGTGGTCACGGTTGTTGTTGTAACAGGAATATCACACCAAGTGACAATAACGGTAGCAGCTCCATATTCGTTGGTTGTTGTTGCATAACTAACCATAGCGTAAAAAGTAGATAACACACTGTTAGTTGTAGCAGTGACTAAAGTGGGTACAAAATTAACAATCGAGTATGTTGTTATGGATGTCACCTCTCCATCTGTGAGTGTAGACACCTCTGTGGTAAGTATTCCATAACTAGTGGTTGACCAACAGTTGAAAGGACCAAGACATTGAGTTGTTGGAATGGTTGTAAATTCTGTCACGGAGATAACAGAGCTAATAAATAACGATAAAGCCAAAAATAAAACGCTGAAGTATTTCATTGTATAAATTAAAGTATAATGAGTGAATTTTTTGCTTTTGTATATGAAAAATGAAATGAGTCAAACTATCTTTGGTAACATCTTCAAAACTTCTTGTTCGTAGAAGAGAAAAGCTTACATATTTATACAAGGGTTCTTCATGTTTTATGTTGAACCATGAAACATCAGAAAAAATTGTAATCTACAGTAAGCTGTCAAATCTTAAAAAGAGATGCATAAGAGTACTAAACGAAGATTCTGATAGCGCACAATACCACATAAGTTTTAACAAAAAAAGCCGAAAACTTTAATTAAATTGTAAATTTGTGATTAAAATTAGGTAACAGTGCATGGTGAAAATGCCCTATATGAAACATTGAATTCGTCAAGATGTAGATTTCTTTGTCTTGAAAGCATGAAAACGTTTCTTTGTATTACAAACAGGGAAATTTGTAGCGGGTACAAATTACATTTTAGTGAAAATTACGAGTTTTGAAAAATTTCCTTTCTCGGTTTATAAAGGGACTTTTGCTACAATTTTAGAAAAATATGCACTAAAATCGAATAATCTCAAGTGGAATAAAGTTTATGGTTAAAACCGTATTGTGGTATGTACTACATATTTCTATGTTCTATGCTTAGAATTTAATTAGGGCAAGGTTGGGAGTGGTGTCAAATGTGCAGGAAAAAATCAGTTCAGTTGAGTATCATCGTAAAGCACTAACTGGAAAATTGCAGTTCTAGCACGTTCTTTGAAGTCGAGAATAGAACTAGTGTTGTTTAATTTCTTGATGATGTCGTAAAATCCCAAGTCAATCAATCTTAATGCCCTTTCCCTAGGTGAAAGATATCTTTTATACTTTTCTTCTTCTGTTATAGTAGTCACATCATATGCATCATCAGCATCGCGCATAAACTCGTCCATATCTTCGTCATTTTCTTCATTACTATCATTCATATGGTCATCGTCTTCTATAACAGATGATGTTTCATCCTTCCATGTGAGGTTTATGACTACCCAAACACAAGTCAGTTTGACTTTCCAAAAATCGTCGTAATCGTCGGAGTCGTTAGGGTATATAGATTTCTCATCTTCATGCAGTAATTCAAGTAGTTTTGCTAATAGAGCATCATGACACATTATAATCGATCTTATACTGGTACCAGATGCAGCTAAATGAACTATAATATAATTCACTGATACAATTATTTCTCTATCCTCAGTGTTGTTCAAAATCTTGGTAAGAAAATCCAAAAATGACTTATCACCATGAGCTTTTGCAGCTTCTGAGCTTGGAAATGATTTGATGAGTCTATCTGAAAACTCAACCCAGCCAGCGGTCAAGTTTCTCAAAATATTTATAGCTTGTAGTGCGATTGTTTCATTTGGCTCGTAACAAAGCTCAAATATTTTATTTAATGTGATTGTTTTCTCCAAATTCATTTTATATGCAGAATCTTCTCCATAAATGGAGTTTCTGATGACTAGTAAAGAATTTTGTCTAAGAATATCGTATTTGGAATCAGTAATGAACTTTTTCAAAATAATTTGAATTTGCTCACTCATAAACTCCTCTCTCAAAGCGGAGAAATCGACAATCAAATTCGAGATGATACCCAAGACAATAGCCTTCAACAAAACTTCGTTCATCTGTAACTCCCTGGGTGAATCCTTCAAAGTCTCCTCTGGTAGTCGCAGAATGTTTGTTAGTAATTTGACTAGATTTAGGTTCACCAGGTAAGTCCTCAATAGATTTGCTGAACGCGATAATGAACGGAAAAGATAACAAGAGAATAAAGTGATTCTATTTGATAGTTTCAAGATTAATTCATCATTTTTATCATTCGGATCAAAAGCTTGGTATATCTCGTAGTGACGTCTCAGTGAATCGGTCATCAATGGTCCAATATTATGTTCAATAACAATTTCTCTGTAGTTCTCTCTTGATGCGCATATACAACTTAGAATCAGTAAGCAATCTGAGATTTTATAAAGTGAACTTTCTGTAAGAAATTCCTGGTCAGGTCTGTAGTTTGCGGATATTATTTCTGAAATCTTTTCGATGAAATTGGCACCAACTAAGTAGTCATTTATGATCTCATTACTTTCACTGAGTTTACTTAGTAAGTACAATGGTGACATCTTTCTTGATAATTTGTAGTTGGAGTTCAAAGTGAAATCGGAATCATATGATAACGATTTGGTTCTTTCGATCACCTGAATTAATGCAGGCATCAACTTTTTGAAATTGATACTTTTTAAGTTACCTCTCAGATGATATTTAGAGTATTGCACCAACACATTCAAACTTGCTAACTTTATGTTCAAGTTAGAAACATTCAAAAAGGATGTTAGAACATAATACAAAGGTTGTGGTAAGAGGTTGGATTCGGAACCCTCCACATATTCATCCAATATAGGGTCAAGAAGTTCCAAAAGATATGACAATGCGTAAAGTAATGGAGAAATTTCATTATCCATAAAATCAACCGAGCTGGGTGGTACTGGCGTTGGAACAGATTGCTGCGAGAGACACTCATTATAACTCGTCAGATCATCAGCTGTGTTGTTCAATTGTAGCACTTGTTTAAATATTGGGGCAATGATCTTGGATAGCCTTTTCATGACTGGTTTATATAGTTTGGTGCATCTATACGGGGTATCCAAGAATGGGATCAAAATGCTTGTGTTGAACAATAGCCCTGGAGTGATGTTATCAGTGCAAAGTATTTTATACATCAAATCAATCAACTTCAAGCCATTTGAATAGTCTCTTAGGTCTAGTTGTGATTCCGAGGCAGCTGATACAATGTCCACAAGAGTCTTGAAGTTTATCTCAGCCAGGACCTCAGGATGCGCCAACGTACTTGATATAAGAACGTTAACCACATCATAACTCATGAGAAAATCAATGTTTTTCTTCAAGTAACTAAAACTTTGAATGATCAATGCTGCATTTCTCAGAATGGTTTTATCTGATTCGTACTTCAGGGCATTGATTATGATGTCAAACCTCCTATGTTCATCTAGCATAAACTTTACCTTTTCTTTATCATTGCCTAATATGGAGAGCTTGATGTCCGACAAATACGATATCTTTGTCTCCAAAGACATCGTCTCAAAAGAATCAATCACGGCAGTCATATTCAATTAAGTTTTTTTAGCAATGTCTCGTCTTACTCAATTGTCTTACAACAGTGTAACCGTCAACCTATACGATTGTAATTGAGTACCATATGATAAGTTGCCTTTATCTCCCCATTTTTTTGTAATCATTTCTCTGCCTTATTTATTTGACTGTCACTGTCAAACTATTTCTGTGTAATTTGTGTTGCAGGCAGAGAAGAAAAAAAAGTTCTTTGATAACAGGCCGACCAAAATTTTTCAGCTTTTCGAAGGGAAAGTGACGTTTTTAAGTGGCAATATCTCGCTTGAAACTAGAGTTTGAAGCTCAGCTTTACAACACAGAGAAGGGTGAAACTATAAAATAGTCACCAGCTAATTATTAACACTGAAAGATCGATTTTCAAGCTTTTATCTCATTTTACGGATATAAGACCAAAAGTAGTCAAGTGGCTAAAAACATTAAAGATAATATCATTTACATAAACAAAAATGCCTAGAGATCCATTGATCGGTATTGTCGGTAAGCCTTCAAGTGGTAAATCAACCACTTTGAACTCTTTAACCGACGCAAACGCCAAAATCGGTAGTTTTCCCTTCACAACCATTGATCCAAATAGAGCTACAGGTTATTTACAAGTTGAATGTGCATGTAGTAGGTATGGTAAGGAGGACTTATGTAAGCCAAATTACGGTTGGTGCTCGAATGGTAAAAGACATGTTCCTATAATGTTATTAGATGTTGCAGGTTTGATTCCTGGTGCTTCTAAGGGTCTTGGTTTGGGGAACAAATTCTTAGATGATTTACGTCATGCAGATGCCTTGATTCATGTGGTTGATGTCAGTGGTACAACAGACGCAGAAGGTAAGGCCACAAGAGGTTACGATCCTTTGAATGATATAGAATGGCTTCAGGATGAAATCAGACTTTGGATTGAAGGTAATTTACAGAAACGTTGGGGAAGTATTGTGAGAAGACACACTGCCACCAAGAGTAGTATAGTAGACACTTTGCAAACACAATTTGGTGGTTATGGTTCTACTGCTCGTTTAGTGGCCAAAGCTGTTGAGTCAATTGAAAACCTACCACCTTTAGAAGAATGGGATAATGAATGGATCACAAAAGTTGTTAAGGCTTTCATGAACTATAAATTTCCAACTGTTTTGGCACTTAATAAAATCGATCACCCTGACGCAGACAAGAATGTCTCCAAGATTCTTCTCAAGTATCCGAAAGCTAGAGCGGTGTTGACAAGTGCTATAACGGAGGTCTTTTTGAGAAAACTTGCCAAGCAAAATTATATCAAATACGAAGAAGGTACTGAATTTGTCGATACGTTGGAGGACTTAGGTGAAGAAAGTGGATTGAAACCATTGGATGAAAAATTAGCGCAAAGAATAGAAAACATTCGTGATCTTGTACTTTATAGATTTGGATCTACGGGTGTTGTGCAGGTGTTACAACAAGCTGCTGGTATTCTTGATTTGATTCCTGTTTATACTGTCAGAAACATTCAAACTTTCACTGGTAATTCAGGTAACAACGTTTTCAGAGATTGTACTCTGATCAAAAGAGGAACCACTGTTGGTTCTGTAGCTCGTATTATTATCGGTGAAATCACAATCGCAGCAGTTGAAGGTGTGGGAGGTAAGAAAATCAGTCTTGATGACACTGTCGACATTGGTAAAAACGATATCTTGTCATTCAAGATCGCTCCAGGTGGTGGTGGTACCGCCAACAACTCCTAATTGTATATATTCTTCAGTTCATATCGTTTACATACAGATATATATCTCGTACTTGTGTATAATAATAAAGTCGAATCTATATGTGACATAACTCTTCATATGAACTGGGTTTTTGAATGTCATGTCAATTCTTAAAAAATTTGGGCGAAATTTCAAAAATTTAATTTTTAGTAGTTGTGATGTTATAAGAAATATTTCACAATACTTTTTTACGAAGCATTGAAGTTACTTATTTCTGTTATGTTTATCTAATTTCATGTACTATATCAACACATAGTTTAAATCTTAGATGCTAGAACTTCCAATCTACTTGATTACTCAAAATGAAATAGACTAAAAAATTTATCCGATTTTGTATGTTGACACAACTTTAAGCGGTGTTGCGAAATTCCATTTTCAGATGAGTATAATACTTAAATGCCCTAACTTTAAATCCGGATCAACGCATACGAAATCAAGCTTTCAAAATACGAGACTCTGAAACATCTTGTAATAATAGAAGTATGAATTGTCTCAGAACCGTTTCAGCTATGTTCAAGTTTCAAACTAAAATATTCGCTATGCCGAGAAAAGACTAAAAACTGTGTATTGTCACATACGAGAAGAAGTGGGATACTCATCATCTCATTCTTTCTCGTGACTTGTACTTGACACACGAATTTTGATAATAGCCTACTTTGTTTGAGAATGCAATGGCAATTACTTCAATCACTGACAAGAATGCTTCAACTCGAGTAGCGTCTACCAATGGGAAATCAACAAAGACCGTGTTTCAGGTCTCTCGGCATAAATTTTTCGCGATTAAGTCCCAAGCGGGTATTCTCGGTATCAGCCACATTTTTCATTTCTATATTTATTTTATATATGGACATAGTCAGGTGAGATACGAACACCATTGCTAAGCAGGACTATGACACGATTAAGTATAAACCATTTAATATCTTCAATTTAGTATTAAAAAAAATAGTAAAATCAAAGCCTGAAGAATTGGGGACTTATATGCTAAAAGAGTAGTGTGGCAAAGCAAAAATTGGTCTTTTACTGTGGCTTTGCCAATCTGTTTGTTACCCCTGACGCAATATACTGCAAGGTACCGATGTTTTTCTTTACTCGAGAATTGTATTTACACACACTTTAAACATACTCTTTTCTTTTTTGTAAATATTTTGATAATTTCACTATAACTATGATCTAATTAATTGATACTGAGAGAATGTAAACATATTATATTATTGTTATGTGACTTCAGTTTCTAGACAAATTTCTATATTAGTTAATATTGTACAATACTTATGTATAGCGAATAAAAAATTCTTACTAATTATTATTTGTACCTTTTATTCTTTGTTTTTACTCTATTTTGCTTTATTGCTCCTTGTTAGTATACTCTGTTGATATACTTAAAATTTTTTTACTTATATAGTGGCCAAGCCCGTTTTCATCAACATTTATACGTTTTCATCAACATTTATACTATTTAAAATTTTGGTGTTTCTTTTATGAGTTTGTATCTTTCGTTCCTTTAAGATTCTTCTTAGACACTTATCAACACGGTAATTTCAGGTGACATACATAGACTACACCAATATATGCTTACCGCAGCTCACAAGAGATTAAAATACATATAAATTCATTTGGTCCACAGTTACAAGTCGTCAAACACGCTCCTTTTTCCTTACTATAACTTTCAATACATCAGATAATATCACATAGAAAAATGGTTCCTCCAAAATTCAGATTATTCCCAAAGAGAGATATGGGCACTACCACTACCGGAAAATTCTATTCAGGAATAGCTAGAGCTACCGATATGGCTACTACTCTCACCAGTGATAGTACAACATTAATGGCCGCCATCACAAGTGACTCAAATGTAGCAGCAACATCAATCACAAGTATCCCTGTGGTGGTAACAGACTCTTCAGCTACTTTCGATGACAGTGATGACTCCACAGAATCCTCTTCAAACACAGAATTTTACACAGGCTTAGAGTCATTTTCTATCAGCTCTGAGCCACTTACGATTGACGCTGCCACTACATCTTCTGAATTCTTATATGCCTCAACTGATTCTGCTGATATTGGAAGTGAATCCAAGACTATTGATACCCAAAGTGCTATGAGTTCAGACGTTTCAAGCATAGAAGCTTCAACTTTGACAAGTAAAGATACTTCAAAATTCTCCTCTTCTTCTGCTAGCGGTTCTTCTTCTGCTCCAAGCTCGGCTTCTGCGAATGCCGCTGCTGCAAGATTTTACGCTGATATCCCAGAGACTGGTATTTCTCATAAATCAAGATTAGCAATTTTAGGATTTACAAGTTTATCCATACTTCTCGGAATCTTATAAGCGAATTTTACGTCAAACCGTCAACAATAAAAGTCAAGACTAGATACTGTGATCACTTTGTCTCGTCTTCCATATACTTATTACACTGGCTGTATTTATTGTTGATCAAAGTACACATTCACCTTTGTCTTTCACTTGTTTTATCAGTTGTATTTTACCTCATTTTTCCAAAAAAATTGAACCTTATGTCTACTTTTATGATTTGGATACCTGCGTCTACGTATTGTCCTACTTTTCTATTTATTTATCTATTTATTTATTTATTTTCTGATTTTATATTTGTACCATCGCAATAAAATATCTGTCCTTTTTTGAGCAATGAAGTATGGTAAATAGTCTATTAGTAACCTGTAAATCCACTTATTTACTACTAATAATAAATTTTAGCGCAGAGGGGAGGGGGTCGCACAGAACTTGGCAGGGCTATAGCTACAAAGACTCTTCGCGCTGTACCTTTCGCTAATCAAGTGTTTAAAAGTAAACAACGAGAAAATAAATAAACTAAAATAAAAATTAACAAATCACGTGATTGTTAAAGAGGGTTAGAGGGTTGCGGCTCTTAACAAATTTGAAAACCCTCCAAACAAAATTTCAACCTCAGATTTTTTTTCTCGCACCGTCAAAATATTTCACTTTGAGCTTTATATAATTTTTTTGTCTCCCTTCTTATTACTACTCTTTCACATAGCTTTTATTCCTGAAGTATCCATAAATCATCAAATAATATATCAAAATGGCTCCAATTGTAAGTTATTCACAACTAGTTCATGAATGATAATGAAATGTGTTTAGTCTTTTAGTTATAAAACGGTTATAGTGAGTTTCTTGAAATTGAGAAATATCATATTTAACCTAGCTAAACTTTCTATGGAAGAGCTTACTTGACTGTGAGCTATCTACTGAAAGATTCATTTAGCTGAAGTTGGTCTCTCAGAGATCATTATATTGTTTCATAATATTCAATGAGTACTATGCTATGCCGTCAAACAAAAGATAGATTTCTTTATTATTTCTTTGTTCTTGATTAATATGTATCAAGAATAGGTGCGGTAGGCTACTTTATATGATTATTAAGTTGAAGAAAATGAGATGTCCCATGTCAAATGTTTCAATGCTGTTGATACATTTGATTGTCAGGCTCTCCTTCCTTTTGCTTTCTCATCTAGTTAAAGTAATCCCTATTAATTCTATTCTTTGTATACGTATTGGTCATAAAGAACATCCTCTCACTACTGTTCAAACCAATACTAACATAATTTCTCTTGTAATCAGACTAAAAAATCCGCTAAAGTTGCTAAGAAGTTCACCGTTGACTGTTCTGCTCCAACTGAAAATGGTGTCTTTGACCCAGCTGCTTACGTTAAGTACTTAGTTGAACACATCAAAATTGAAGGTCACACCGGTAACTTAGGTAACGAAATCACCGTTTCCCAAGAAGGTGCTAACAAAGTTGTTGTTGTTGCTACTGCTAAATTCTCTGGTAAATACTTAAAATACTTATCCAAGAGATACTTAAAGAAAAACCAAATCAGAGACTGGATCAGATTTGTTTCTGTCAAGAAGAACCAATACCAATTACAATTCTACTCTGTCGCCGTTTCTGACGATGAAGAAGATGATGAATAAATGCATCGAATGATCAATAATTAATATAAAAATATAATTGTATCTTTAGAGATTATTTATTCAAAACTCAGTTTTTACATGTAAAAAAGGTTAATAAATTTTTTGGGACTTAATATTATGCTTTTGTAACTTGATGAACTTGTAGTTAGTGCTATCAAGTGGCTTTTATGATCCTTGTGATAGTGATCTGTTATAGTGCATTGAAGCGCTATAGTCCACCAACTTTGCGCAGACAGATATTGAAGATCTGGCCTGCGTTTACACCTCAAACCATCTAAATGTAAACACAAAGAGGCATGTACTTTTTAGGTTAATTTACCTGTACGTATTGATTTGTAAAGGTTGGGTTACTTTTCGATCCTAATTGTACACTTGATCGTTCATATTAGTGTTTAATACATACTAAGATACAGGGTATTGTATAAGAATTGCATCCGCGCAGAAAGTTCGTTGATAGTCTAAGAAATCAGTGGGATATGACAGAAGTGCCCAATGATCATATAGACACTAGCTCCAATACAAATTCTAATGCATTGAGTAATGACCAACATACAGTTACAGAACAGCCCAATCATAATACGCTTGCATCAAGCAGTGATATATCTTTGAATCAGTACCAGGATGACTCTGACTTTACAGAATTTCATATATCACAGGACAGAAAAACGGGAGAATCATTGACTATATATAACCGTACTCTAGCGGCGCCTGATCCAAGTCTCGAAGTTGGGGCCTTTCCAGTGTCACCAGGAAACACAAAAGACAGTGACGCACAAAGTGAAAACATGTCCTCATATGACAGTTCGGAAGATGAAGACTGGAAAGAAATGGATACGCAGATAAACCACTCAGATATATACGACATCAAAGGTGAGAAACTTGGCTCATTTTTACACAGTGATGAAAGCTTAATTGAGAGAAGTGGAGCCAAGGGTAGTCGAAATGCTACATCTACCAATCTTCTAGACACGATAGGGAACTTGGGAAGAAAGCATGAACCTAGTGCTGCAGATAAGGCAAAGGCAAGTGAAGCAAAGAAGGAAAGTGGGAACCTAGGATATACGAGAATCAATGGTGAAGAGCAAGCTACTAAATATAATCAAATGAACAAACAGTTTGAGTTTTTGTTTCATGAAGACACAAATTTGAAAAGACTACATAATGGATCAAGTGCCTCATTGGGGAATGGCAGTAAAGAGCATATCAATCTTGGACTTAGTTCCAAACTCCCTTCAGCAACAGAGACTGAACAGGAGGACGATAGTGATGTGTTCCTTACTCGGGATGATGATGAAACTATCCTTCCAGAGAGTAAGCTTCAAGTGACAAAATCGATGCTCTCTGACTCACAAAAAATCGCATACGTCGCTTTGGTGAAGCTGATCATTGTTAAGCTTCATGAGCATCTGATCGCTAATAGAGGTTCAGGTTCTGTCAAAGTGCTGAAAAAGCTAGCTGCTTCACAAAAATCATTTACGAAATGGGAAATGTCCGTGATGGATGAACTGTATGACCATTTAGACATCAAAGAGGGAAAGGAGAGAATCATGATTGAGAACTTGAGTTGTCATGGTGTTGAAGCAAAAGACTTGGTTGACTGGTTAGATATAAACATGAACAAAGTGATATCGAATCCACTCTTGAACAATGAAGACTTGACAATTATACAGACAGATAAAAGTGAGGAGGAAAATGACTCAGATATAAAGAAAAAAGAAACACTTGAAATTGACATACGTTGGAGTTTGATTTGTGATTTATTTTTGACGCTGTTGAATTCTTCGATGTATGATGCCAGATCTAGAACGTTACTTTTAGAGTTTGGTAACGCTATTGGCATCCCATCCATTGACATATTCCAGTTTGAGAGACGTATCACTGATGCACTGGAAGTTGACGATGATGGCTCACTTGCTATTCAAAATGCTAGTGGGAATCAACAACTGGACGAAAACACAATTCTCACAGAGCACAAAAAGAAAAGTAAGAACAAGAGACTGGTCGCTGTTGGATTGGCAACCATTGGTGGTGGTTTAGTTATTGGTCTCAGTGCTGGTGTTTTAGCGCCCGTCATTGGCGCTGGTATTGCCGCAGGTTTATCAACCATTGGTATTGGAGGAACTTCAGCTTTTCTTACTGGTACTGCAGGTACCGCTATCGTCACATCTACCGGTGTCATCTCAGGTATGAGCATAGGTCAAAAGGGTATGACAAAGAGAGTTGGATCAGTCAAGACTTTTGAGTTTAAACCATTGCATAATACAGGTAGAGTCAATCTTATAATAACGGTCAGTGGTTGGATGAGTGGTAGTATGGATGATGTTAGATTACCTTTCAGTACAGTGGATCCGGTCATGGGTGACTTATACTCTTTGCTGTGGGAGCCTGAACTTTTGACAAGTATGGGTCAGACAATTGGTATTCTGGCAACTGAAGTATTGACACAATCTATCCAACAGATTCTTGGTAGTACCGTTTTAGTCGCATTGATGTCCGCTATCCAATTACCTATGTTACTTTCCAAACTGGGTTACCTTTTGGATAATCCTTGGAATGTCTCTTTAGATAGAGCATGGGCTGCTGGTCTTGTTCTTGCTGATACTTTGAGAAGAAGAAAGTTAGGGGTTAGACCAATCACACTAGTTGGATTCAGTCTTGGAGCAAGATTGATTTACAGTTGTTTGTTAGACTTGGCAAAAACTGGAGATTTTGGCCTGATTGAAAACGTGTTTTTGTTTGGTGGTCCATTTGTTATTAAGTCAGATCAGCTGGCGAGCGCAAGAAGTGTTGTCAGTGGAATGTTTGTCAATGGTTACTCCAAGACAGACTGGATCTTAGGGTATTTGTTTAGAGCTACTTCTGGTGGTATTAGAAGTGTTGCTGGTTTGTCTCCAATTGAAGGTCTAGCCGATGATACCAAAACTGGTAACGACGAGAATACCTGGAAGATTGTGGAGAATCTAGACTGCTCTGAATTAGTGACTGGCCATATGGAGTACCGTAAAGTCATGCCTAAGTTGTTGAAGATTGTCGGTTGGGAAGTCTTGGATGAGGATTTCGTGGAAATTGTAGAGCCTGATCCTGAACAAGCAGAAAGACAAAGAAAGCTGATCAGCGATTTTGAAAACGCAAGAGATCAAATGATCAAGAAAGAGAACAGTGGCGCTAAGAAGACGAAGAAGAAGTCATGGATGAATTGGATCAGACCTAAGAAGAAAGAATGGTGGGAAATTTATCAAGAGAGTCTCGATGAGAAGAACAGACATGCTGCGGAACAACAGAAGGAAGAAGGAGAGAAGGAGAAAGGTAATGAGGAGAATAAGAAGGAAGTCGATGATGCCACTTTATTTGACTTGGGAGCATTGACAGAGGAGATTAAGAATATTGAGGAGGAAGCCTCGCACTTAAAAGAGTTTAAATTGTCATCTCCTTCACAATTACAAAACCAGCCTGTTACTCCAAACAGAATTATCGCATTGAACGAGGATATGCAAGACAGTGATAATGAAGAAGTAGACAGAGTTGCCGATGATATCCTGCCTAACAAGGAAACAAGCTCCATAACGCCACGTTCAGTATCGAACAATCATTTGGATCTCCATGTGATCAGATCGCCTACGAAGAGAGATGACAAGGACGATGACGATAATGATGATTTCCAGGAGTTTAAATCGTTCAAGCTGCGTTCTTCATCAACTAGCAAACGTAACTCAGATCCTCATAGAGTGTCTAGTTTCAAACTAAATGTTCTAGCATCTGGCGCTAATAAGAATGATGATGGGGTGAAGGATAAATCTTCATTAGATTTGAAAAAATCATCTATTGTCAACTTGGCGCTCGAGCCTTCTCCTGAACTTGAGAACAAGCCCTCTGCAGCAGAACCAAAAACTAAAAACGAGTTCGAAACTGGTATAGATTATGGTACAGATGAAGAAGAACTAGCTCACGAAAACATTCAAATCACATATGACGACGACTTCATAGTGGATAGTCCCGAGGCCATCAATCATGAAGTGGCAGATTCCAGCAAAGCACAAGAAGAATCAATAGCTGACCAGAACGACACTTACCTCGATTATGATGACGAAGACGAGTTTCCTACCGAAGAGAAAAGCGTAGAAATCACATTTGCATAATTAAATTAGACATATAAGTAATTTACGTTTTGCATTATTCTCAATAACTATCATGATATAAACAAATTAATAATTATCTATGTATTGAGTTCTGGATTTATATAAAATTGCGTTTCAAACTTATACTATAAATCTATATTCAAAGGAAAACTTCGGCGTTAATTTCTACAATACTCATTGCATAAACTAAATCAAAAGAAGTAACAACTTTTGGATGTAATACACCAATACAACCAATTTCTTTACCTTCTTCACCAGCTTTACCTCTATAAAAGACTTTAGCACCTCTACCTGGGAAAAACATGGCATTTTCTTTATCTTCTTCAATCCAATAACCTTTTTCCTTAGCTTCAGAATTTGGTTCAGCTAACCATGGAGTTCTCATAGTTTGCATGATCTTACCTAATAAACCTTGAATGTATTCGAAACCAGAAGTTTTACCTGCATATGCCGCACACCAGTTACGTTGATTAACAGCACCACGTTCAGTTTCAGGTTTCTTTAACACGATATCACCAGATTCAAAGACACGAATTGGGATAGCGTGGTTTCTGTTTTCTTTAATGGTCTTTAAGATACCTGGAACTAAAGTTGTTCTAACAACTTGGTATTCAACAGTCTTTGGGTTAGCTAATTTCACAGCTTTGGTGTTATCATCAACTTGGTTTAAGAACTTGAAATTTTCATCGTGGGAACATAAGGTCAAAGGCATAACTTCTAACCATCCAGATTGTGCAGAAGCTTGTCTTAAGATATCACTGATTTTGTTGATAGGTAATGGTTGAGCAGTAGTGGCAGCAGTCTTTGGTTGAGTTCTTGCTAAGTTATCGTAACCATATGAGATAGCAGCATCTTCCATAACATCACATTGATGTAACACATCTGGTCTTGTTATTGGAATTGAAACATCAATTATATTTGAGTCAGTTGTGGATGGAACAGCACTTAATGACATCTTGGTTAATAAGTTACAGATTTCTTCTGGTGTCAAGCTCAAACCTAAACATGAGTTGATATATGAGACTTCAGTTGGGATAACTCTTTGGGTTAAGTTTGGACAAACTCTTGATTCGTTGTTATGTGGAGAGATGATTTGAACTGGCTCGATGGTGAATGGCTCTTCAGAGTATCTTGAGAACATGGCAACTAATTGATTCACAACAATTTCTGCTTTGGTCTTATCGGTTGCAGTGATATCTAAAAAGACATTTGTGGTATTTAAAGTGATCTTTGAGTGGTTACTGTTGATAATAGGTGGCATTGAACAAACAGTTCTGTTGGCATCTAAGATAACAGGGTAAACTGGAGAATCCTTGATGATGTTTAAATATTTACCCAAGTTCTTATCCTTTTCGTAGAATTCCATAATTCTGTTACCATCCATAACTTCAGTTTGATTTAATGGTGCAAACTTGATATCTTTTGGTGGTAAAGCTTCGTAAGTGAATGGAGGAGTTAAAGTATCATAATCATGAGTACCCATGGCAACTAAAGTTCTGTGACGACATAAGTTTGTATGTAATTTATCTTGTAATGCAATAAAGGAATCATATGATCTTTGGGTGAATTTAATACCTCTTAAGATAGCTGCGCATGCATAAGGTCTGATTTGAGTAGTTGAAGGATCAATGGTCAAACTTGTCTTTGGAGTCTCTGGCTTCAATTTGAATTCGGGTTGTTTTGCGTTACCTAAGTATTCGTTTAAAGCTTGAGCAATACCTTCGATACAAAGCATATCGTATCTGTTGGCACCAATTTCAATTTTCAATTGTGGTCTTTCATCAGTACCTTTGACATCTTCAGTGGTATCTTCGTCTAACTCAATACCGAACTGGAAACAAAGTTCATCAAATTCCTTGGTAGTGTAATTTTTACCTAAAAGATCGTAAAGATCTTGTTTATCAACTGCAACGGTAGGCATTGTTCTGGTTGTTTATGGATGAAACTATAAATATACTGCTAGTATCCTGCTGTATATACGATCAAGTTCACTTGTAACTTGCACCCAAAATGACTAACCCACTGCTCTAACCCAAAAAATTCATTCAGCGGACGATTTTTGAAAAAAAACAGCAAGAAAAATGGCAGATAGAAACACTCCCTATAAGTAAATCACTCTGAATTACCCTACAAAAGGAATTTTACTAAGAGAATCAGCGACTTCAAGGGGAAGTTCATTTGATTCCCAATTGGGTTATTTCTTGATTTATTTTGCACGACACATTCTGGGTCAATCCAACTTTTAAAATTAAGGTGAGAAACGATAAGTAAATTTAGTAAAGTAGTTTACTGTAGGAGGCACCCATACTATAGGATATCTCTTCTTCTGCTCTATTTGATATTCAATTTGTTTTCTATATAGTCAGATCTAGATTGAGAAGATATACATTTGCTTATATCTTGCAACTCATTGATTCATTACAGTTGAGTTTACACGATTACATTCGATCTTCAATAGCTGAACCAATTTAGTTTCCTCCCCTTCCTTCAATCTTTTAGAAACGTGTTTTTGAGATTTTTTTGCATTGATTTCAAATTTTTGATCTATCTAGCCATTGAACATTTACAAATATAACTCTGCTATACAATGTCTGCTAATAGAACATCTTCCAAAGCTTACGATAAGACAATGAAACTCCTCCTTGTTGGTGATTCTGGTATGTCCTAATTTTTGTGTAAGAAATTCAAACGTCTTTTCCTTGTTCTCTGTTCGCGATCGCGCGAACTTTAGAAGTCTTGCGCGCGCGTGGTGCAAAATCTAGCGCGGGAATCCTGTATAATCCTCAGGATTGCTGTGTTGGATTTAAGCTATAGAACAAGTTTAAGCAAGGGTTGTTTGATAGGTTGCTTATCATGATGATGATTCATAGTACTAACTTCTATATATTATAGGTGTCGGTAAATCATGTCTTTTATTACGTTTTGTCGATGACAAATTCAATCCATCTTTCATAACTACAATTGGTATTGATTTCAAGATCAAGACCGTTGATATAAATGGTACTAAGATCAAATTACAAATTTGGGATACTGCAGGTCAAGAACGTTTCAGAACAATTACCACTGCTTATTATAGAGGTGCAATGGGTATTATCATAGTTTATGACGTTTGTGATGGCAACTCTTTCGACAGTGTTAAGAAATGGTATCAAACCGTTAACCAACACGCTAAGGATGATGCTCAATTGTTCTTAGTTGGTAACAAATGTGACGATGAAGAATCAAGACAAGTTAGTACAAAACAAGGTGAATTGCTTGCACAAGAATTAGGAATCCCATACATAGAAGCAAGTGCTAAATCTGGTGTTAGAGTTAACGAAGTTTTCTACAAGTTATCTGAATTAATCTTGGAAAAAGCTGGTGATGATCTTCAACAAACAGCACCAGACAAAGGTCTTAATGTCAATGAAAACAAAGGAAGCACGGCTTCCTCTTCATGTTGTTGATTACTTTCTCTCTGAATACATTCAGTTAACTACTACCTACTTATTTAACTAACTAGTTTTATTCTCTCTTTTGAATTGTATTTTTTTTGTCTATTTTTCTCATATATTTGGTGAGTTAGTTAATCAACTTCATCATTACTGATCTTCTTTTGTTGTGTGCGGTTTCTATTATTATCTGTATGTAAATAATCTTTTTCATAAATAAGTCTTCATTTATATCCAAGGCTTTAAAATTATTAGTCTACATTATAATAGTTTACAAATACTCTGTACTACGTGATATGTAACTAAATAGTTGGAAAAATAAAGCATGTATGCAGTATGGTTGTTTCCCAAACGATAATAGTCCACTAGGAACAATTCGCAGAGATTAGGAATATACTGCCTTGCCCACTCAGACCCATCATACCGAGCTCAAGCTCATTGCCAAGATGTCATCATTGATTTTCCTACGAATAGTCAAATCAAGTCAAGGCAAATTCACAACAAGCGAATTCAAAGTATGACTTTGTAGGTAAGCCCTCATGAGCAATTGATTTGCAATCCCTCGACGGAGCATTCCCTGTATCATAATCCACGAAGGACTTCTTCTCATCAAACACCAAAAAGGTGGACAGGAAATTTAATACTAGCTTCTCAAGCGTCGACATGCACTCAAGGTTAAATACTGTAGCCCTCCAAAGAGAGCACGAACTCAAGCTGGATCAACGAGGATCCAACCAAGCCAGATTTTGGCCAAGGTGAAGATTGCATGCTAAAAGAGAAAATCTTTTGAAAAGAAATTAGAACTAGCATGAAAGGGGAATTAGCTTTCCTTATATACTTTCTGGAAAATTTTCTCTGCGTAAAAAATTTTTTTTGCAGTGCAGCCCCTAATTGTCTATTTCAAAAAAATATTGGGGCTGTGCGCTAACAAGAAAAAAAATATTTATTTAAAATTTATTTCAATAATGATATTTGCTTAACAGAAGGTCTTCTCTCTGAACTAAAATACTAGGACAATAAGAACTAGCTGCCCATCACCAAGATGTCTAGAAGAGTGCAGAATTATATTGCCAGAAGAGAGGCTCTTCAGCAGCAGGAATTAGAAGAACAAGAGGAGAAAGATGAATTGGCATCAAAATTAGCAGGAATGACAATCTTATCAAAAGAATCTGCAAAGAACAAGGGTAAAAAGAAGTCCGATGAAGCAAGTTTTGAAGACCATGTTGCATCCAGACAATTACCACCTTTCTCCAAGAATGCAATTCCACCTTCTGAGATCTTAGAGTTATTCAACATTTGGATCGACAACTACGAAGACGAAGAAGAATACTTATTTGAAGTGGTTCAAGAAGTCAAAGCCAGTCTATATAACAGAGACTATGTATCTGCATGGGAGGATGAGACTAAAAGAGAAGCATACGCCATTCGCTGGAGTTCATCAAGATCATTAGCATACTCATGCTTCTTCGGTGAACAACCAAATATCAAAGATGTCTTATGCAAGATTGATAGTAATCAAAAGAAGAATATCCTCCTTATAGGTGGTGGAGCAGGTGGTGAGTTGATCGGTCTTGGGGCCATTTTTTCCAAGTTTCTGGAAGGTTTAGAACTCACAAACTCCAATAATCAGACTATGAATGTGAATATAGTTGATATAGCCGATTGGTCGAATATAGTTACTGAAGTGCATGATTACATAAATGAGAAATGGGTTCAAAGTAATAACATTAACCAAAATCATCATGAGTTCAATGTGAAATTCACCAAGAATGATGTACTGACGTTGGATCCAGTTAGCGATTTACAATTATCCCAGATGAATTTGATTACTTCAATGTTCACTACAAACGAATTATTCGCTGAGAACAAAGCGGGTACGGTTAAATTTTTGAAGTCCTTAGCTGCTTGTTCAAAAGGATGTTTACTCTTGATTATAGAAAGTGCTGGATCATACTCTTACATTGACGTTGGCTCTAAGAAATTCCCTGTTTTCTTTTTAATCGATACAATATTGTGTGGTAAACCTGAAGATAACTCTGGCGCCTGGGAAATTGTGGATAAATGTGATAGTATGTGGTATCGTGTTGGTAAAGGTTCAGATTTCGACTATAGTATGAAACTGGAAAATATGAGATTTTTTTATAGACTATATAGAAGGAAGTAATGGTGTACAATATAATTTTAATTGAGATTGATATATAGCTAGCTCGAAATGACACACTAAATGCAGTATTGATAGCGATATATTTTAAGGATTGAATCTTTGACCTAAACTACAAAAAATGTGTCGAAGTGCATAATCTGCATGAGTTTTTTCCACGTTGTCAACAAGCTCATAAGTTCTACTCTTTTTTGGTTTCTTCTGTGGAGTTTGTCGCTTTTCATCTAAAGCCTTAGCTTTGGCCTCTGTTTCACATTCAAATACAGGATCATCCTTGGGAAGAACATCATCTAGTTTGAAGTATTGTCTCTGGTGAGGATCACACAATGCAAACGCGAGTAGTAAAGTATAGTATGAATCATTACCAGCATTATGCATAAATGAATGCGGAATTTGCATGTATCTAAGAATTCTAGATAAAGAGTTTCTGTTACGACCATGGCTGATAGCCCAAATATCCTGTGTGTCGATAATTTCGAGCCCTCGGTATTTGTAATCTATATTCAACTTATCAAGCCATTTAAGATCACCGCTAAACCCGTGACCAAGTAGAACAGCACCGGTTATTCTGTTATCAAACCTCACTACGTCATGGGCATAGAAATGAAAAATCTGGTTTATCGCTCTTCTGCATTCTTTTGCAGATATTACAATGGAAGAACCACCCAAGTAGTTAAGTTTGTGATCAAGAACAAATGTACCGTTGTTTCTGTTCTCAAACTCCTTGATAATAAAATGCATTTGATGGGTATATGGCATTATTGAATGACATTGCATACATGGGTCATAGATAGTTATACCGATTTCTGTAATCATGTCCTTGTTTCTTTCAAATGCTTCGATATCCAAGGAAATTATAACTTTTTTTCTTCCGTAAATTGAACAGATATTATCTCTCAGTTGAAGTAATTTATCTGTATTAGACAAAACTGGATGTGACTTAGATTTAACTATCAGCATGTCAAAATACTCTTGAAGCGCACGGTTTATTGCGTTTCTATCGAAAGCCTCGCTGTGGAACCTGGTCCTTTCATTCCTTAAATCTTCCATTTGTTCAAGAACATGCTGCATATCAATATCATCTGTACCTTCACCGCGAGCCCTACTCCATAGCGATAGTGGGTTAAATCGACCCTTCATGTCTTGAGGTTTTTGAGTGGGAGGAACTTGATGTCAGTTCGCCTTTAATAAGGTACAGATAGAGGAAACTTAGTACAACCCCCAGATAAAGAGAGTATGCAAGAGCGTAAAAAATGAAATAATTGTTCACCATTTTGAGAGGGTAACAAAATAAAAGATTATGTAAGCAATTCATAGACATTTTCCCAAATGTCAGGAGATCTTTTATAAACTATTTGTTAGTTGATATGTGGTAAAGAACCGGAAGGTAACATTAAGCTAATATACAGATGTTATATATATATATATGTATTATACAATGAGGTAAAAGATATAAAAAATTGAAGAAAAACAGTTTCAAAGACCACTTAAGAGCATACTCAAACCGAATACACCACCTATAAGCGCTGTAGTTTTCCATGAACTTTGAGAACCATAGACTTTGTTAGAACCATTTGTAGAGTTGGTAATGGAATGTACTGTGGATGATGATTTGGTTATGGTAGAAGCAGAGGAACCAGTTGAAGTAAAAACGGTTTCAAATGTTGTTGTGGAGTCACTGTAAGTACTTGTGACTTTGGTTGTATAGCTTGAGAAAGTTAAGACCTCAGAAACGCCAGAGCTAGCTGATGCTGTTGCTGCACTCAACTCTGATTCTGGAGTCCACCAGACTGTGGTTTCAGGAGTCCACCATACTGTTGTTTCAGGGGTCCACCAAACTGTAGTATCAGTACCAGTTGTAGTTGCGGCAGTGCCAGTAGTAAGGGTTGCATCAGCTGTTGTAAGAGGGTTCGCAGTTTCAAGTGTTTGTTGAGTTGCAACTGTTGTTGCTTCTGTAGCAATTGTGGTCTCTAATCCTGTGTTAGCTGTAGTTGCATCCGTCACAGTTGTCTCAGCATTGGCCATAGTGGTAGCTGCTGTGGTTGCAACGGTTGTGGCAGTTTCAGCAGCAACAGTTGCAGCAGTTGTAGCAACAACTTCGGTAGCTGCTTCAGCTGTTGCCTCTGTGTCTTCTGATTCGGCATATGAATCATAGGATTCGTCTAATGAACCATTAGAAGAATAATCATCAGCAATGGGAAGTGCATATACAGCACAGTCTCTATTGATTGTTAAATATAATTGAGCAATACTAACACCAGTTAAGAGTGGTAATCTGTTTGAGGATAATAATGACATAATGAAATTTTGATTTAAAGTTTGTAAATTGAGTTATTGACTTGTGGGTTTCACTTATTTAATTTGAGAAAAAGGTTAACGGTTACCAGAAATATCATAAGGGGAACCTGATCCTCTTAAATATTCAAATACCCATGTCAAAGCGTGATCTAAGCGCGTTTTGAGCCTGATTATGCTTTACTCTATACAATGTAAATCATAGTGATAGATGGCTGGTTTTAATATGCAAGTAATTATATTTCCTAAAATGGATAAATGTAAATATTTCGAGGCTCAATTGTAAAAAAAACTTCAGGTGAGATTGAAATTTCACTGTAAAACGGTTTTCCCACAAATTTTCTCATAAAATGAAATGAGAAAATTTGTCGCGCGCTGTCACTCGCCGGAGAGGACGCGATAGGCGCGCTAAATTTTCTTGGATCTATTGTGCCAATTGGCAATTGCCCAGAGCTTCCGATCTGATGTTGCTCGCCAAGTAACGTTGAGTACGAGTTCTCCGCTTGATACCGCGTGCTAATGGCATATCAAGTGCGTTGAGTACTTGTAGAAGATACAAGTTAAAAAGTGTATTGTCATATATATAAGCTCTCAATTGAGGTCAGTCAATGAGTAGTTTACGAAATCTGGAAAGAGAAGTTAGCTAAAGTCATAATAGTATTGATGAACACTATACATAAGAATAAATAAATACATAAGAGTTGAAAAATTAAACTGTAATTCAGTTTAGTTAATTTTTGATTGTAATAAATGAGAAAGCAAGCAATTATAGTTGTAGAGAATTCCTTTCTATGTGTTATATGTGTGAATTGGAATAATTCTCTTTTCTAAAAATACACCAATTGTTTTATACTGTGTTTCTTGTTTTTGTTAATATTGTCGATTTGCTCTAAATTGCACAATTATAAACCACCAAGGACAGCAGCGGAAGCAACTAAACCAACGAATAAAGCAGTTAATTTAGTGTTGGATTGGTAGTGAACTGGTGGAGTTAAAGAACCAGCAGCGTTGGAAGAAGCAGATGAAACAGCAGATGAAACAGCAGATGAGGCAATAGCGGAACCTGAAGCAGAAGCAGTTCCGGCAACGTTAGCAGTACCAACTAAAGAAAGAGTAGAAGAAGCCATTTTTGATAATATGTGTGAGATTTATGTAGTTGAAAATAAGTTGTTAACTTGTTAGAGTATGAAAGAAACTAAGAAGAAGAATTGAAATAAAAAAGATTAAACCTTGAAAGGGAGATACTCAATCCTATTTATAGCCAGTCAGCATTACAACCTAAAACACGATATTTGAAAATTTTCGAGATAAATCTGATCTATTTTTATCCTCCCCCTGCGAAAAATAATAAGCAGATTGCGCCTGCAATTAATTTACCCCTTTCGAAGGCGAGCGTGGTGCATGAAAAAACAAATTTACCCTAATTGGGTAAAATGTAAACATTAGCAATTAAGTCTAAAAATGGAATATTGGATCTTTTCATTGCTTAGTTTGTACTGAAAGTTCATGCGATTGATCCGTGAAACGTTACTATGTAGTGAAAAAATTACTAAGTTGGGTGTACGCTGACATCATATTCATTGCAATAATAACTATTTGGTTGGCTTTGAATGTTTACCTGTTACCAATATAAGTAAAATTGTACCTTAATGAGTGTTTTTATATTTATTGATTTGTGCTACACCTCTTTCAGTATTACTTCATTTGTTTAATTGTAAATAATATAGTCCAATGCGTTGATTACATCACAAATATATGAAACAATTGAGCAGTCAACTGAATTACCTGTGCGAACTGTTGCCTTCTCTGTGATATTTTGTAATGAGTCTTCAGAGTGCTCAACATTATGGAGAAAACTATGATCGTATCGAAAGCATCTATATTAGATCAGCTACATTGTAGCTATTCTTAGATGCTGATAAAATGGTGAAATTAGAAGACCAGCCAAGTGTAGACTTACAGTCACGTGATCTTTCTATACCCTTTTCGGTTCGCTTCTATGTTTGTGGTCTCTGACATTTACGCTGTTTACTTCAATGATGGCAGCGCTAGACAACTTTCACATATATAGGCAAGTTTAGCATGTAAACTAGCAGTGTGTTACAGAAAAGAATTTACAGTAAAAATGAATAATTATTTCATGCGATTTTTATTAGTGAAAAATATACAATTAAACACGGATATAAATCATTGAAAAAGAACAAATGAGTCAGTTAACTTAACCGAATAAGTCGAAACCCATATCGTCATCGGATTCTTCTTCTTCAGCAGCTTCTTCAGCTGGAGCAGATTCAGAAGCACCAGAAGTAGCAACTGGAGCAGCAGCAGCGTAAGCTTCTGGGTTAGCAATTCTGTCCTTGATAGCTTCAGAACCTTCGAAAGTGTAATCGGTGGCAATGGATAAAGCTAAGACATTCTTGTAGTGGTTAACAACGGTGTGACCAACAGATGGTAAGGTTGGGTAACCAGCAGCTAAGGAGATTTGAGTGATGGTAGAGATAGCAGCAGTGAAGTGGGAAACTAATTCATCATCAGTAATATCTAAGATAGAAGCTGGGAAAACTTGACCGTTATCGTAAACTTGAACAATAGTTAAACCATAGGTGAATGGAGAAATGTTCAACATGTTTAATAAGGAAGCTTCAGATTGACCAACTTTAGCATCGGCAGTTAAAATCTTAACATCAGAGGTAATTTCAATGGTACCTCTAGCAATCTTGGTTGGGACACCTAAAGCTTGGAAGAAAGAGGTCTTACCTGGTTCCATACCGGTGTTACCAGCTGGAACGTAAACATCACATGGAGCAATGGCACCAGCTCTGGCTGGAGCAGCAACCTTGTTGTCAACAATGACATCTCTGACGGTCTTTAAATCAGAGTTGGTGAAGATGAAACCAACATTACCTCTAACGAAAGGTAATAATTTTTCGTAGTCTGGGAATTCAGAGATGAAACCACGTAAAGCTCTTCTAACCATGGTGTTTTTACCCATTAAGACAACACCGTCTTTTCTAAGAGCCTTTCTGACTTCGTGCATTTGTTGGGATGAGACATTGTCAACACCAACAACGAAGACAGATTTGTACTCTTCGATTAAGGTTCTTAATTTAGCGAAATATTCGACTTTCTTTTCTCTAGTTCCTCCCATTTCGTCTTTCTGATGATAGGCTGTTTAAAGGTACTTGATAAGTTAAAGAATTAAAAGCTTCTTTGAAACAAGAATATCTTATAAGTTTAAACTATATTAAATTTCCAATTTTGTATGTAATCCCTCCTTAGAAAATCTGAAAAAAAAATCGATGAAAATTCAAAGGTGAGTTTCACTGTGAGTGCACGACGTTTTCTTACTTTAATTAATTTTTCAGGGTTTGAAGACCTTATTAAAGATCACGTGATATTGATTTTTTTTACGAAGGGCTCTGTCGGCCATTTTAAAACACTGTAAATGTCTTACTTGATATTGTATGAGAGTACTCAAGATATAACCAAAGGCCACAATGTTGTTTGTATGTGCTTAACTAGCTCAATCCTACATGTCATTTAAAGGAAAAAGTCTAATTAATACTTGGAAACTATAATGGATAGTTCTGAAGACCTTGCCTCAGTTGATGAAGGTCTCTTTGGAAGCAATGATATTGAAGTAGTCAAGGCTGTACTGCAAAATGCCCCCTATGAAACTCCGTTACCATATTTAAGAATCATTGAAGCAGCTTTGTCTCGTAATACTAATGACAATAGTTTTTTGGAAAGCATTGATGGATTGGCGCTTATGATAATTGATAAGATGATAGTTAATGCATTGAAAGAGTTTACAAGTTCTGATGGTGATTCTATTCTCTCCAGCGCTTGTGGTATAATTGTTTGGCTGTTTGAAAATTTGACCGATAGGCCAGATACTGTTCTTACTACTGGTATTACAGTTATACTACTTGATTACTTATGGTATTGTATCCTTCTTATAAATAGGTCAACGAATGCTAATACATACTTACCGAATAGTGAAACAAGT
Source organism: Wenyingozyma methanosorbosa (assembly GCA_030570755.1). Taxonomy (NCBI): domain Eukaryota; kingdom Fungi; phylum Ascomycota; class Pichiomycetes; order Pichiales; family Pichiaceae; genus Wenyingozyma; species Wenyingozyma methanosorbosa. The sequence continues at coordinate 85,620 of JAJLWP010000024.1, forward strand.
CAAGCCCTTTTGAGAGAGACGATGGAAACACTAATAGACAAGTGTGTCTGGGAGTGTGATTCCAGTCATATTGTTCAGTGGGCTCTGAAAACAGAACCGTTAGAAAAAGATGGGAGCTTGGATATATCACTGATGTACCTTGCCCTTGTACAAAAGATATTGGTGAGGTTGTTAAACGCTAAGCTGAGGGCAACCTTGCCAAAAACATCCCTGAAAGCACACCAAAGCGTCTATAAGGAAAACTTGCAATTCCTAGTTGTCTTGTATAATCAGTGGAAAGAGCATGTAAAATCAACAGATTATTCAAAACGAGAAGACTCGCTGATAAGGAATGAATTGCTTGCATATTTGGATATTGAGACTAAAGGATTTAAAGCGTTGGAGAAAACCTCATCTACTGTCATAGAAGATAAAAGCTACAACAGATCCAAACAAATCCAAAACAAGTCATGTTACAAATTCTATATGGAACGACCATCCTCTTTCAATGAGAGCTCTATACCGAGTTGGATAAGTATATTTAACACAACAAAAAGTCATATTCCTTCTGTTGTTGATCCCAAAGCTATAAGGAAGTTAAAAAGAGTCTCGCTTAGTGATGGCGAACCTGAACAAGAAGCTAGGCCTACCTCAGAGAGAGAAGTCAGGCAAGTCTTCCAGCATCAAGATGCATATCTTAACTCTTCTCTAAACAAGAGTATAAATTGCGATACTTTACAAACTTATCTGAATAAAAATCCTCGACTTTCAAGTAGACACAAGTGGAAGATTTGGCTATGGAGTTACTGGTATCCTGTTGACGATGATGACGATGAGGATCTGCAAGTTTGCAGTAAACTCAAAGAATATCAAGAGAAGCTTTCAAAAAAGTGGCATGTCAAAAATAAGATATAAAATAATCATTTATTTACAGTCGATATATATTGTACATACAGGAAAATTATAGTTGCTTATTGCAATCAACTATAAAAACATCTGTTCGTAACTTCTTTCTTTATATGTGTATGTAATTCAATCCTGTGTTTCGATGATTCCATCAATAACATCACACATACAATCAATACCCCAGGAAACCCTTGCTCTCTGCTTTTTGCCTTTGACCAAATCGCTCTCTTTGACTCTATCTTGCAGGAAAAACTGTAAACCCTTCAACAAAAGAGTTTGATCTTTACACTTGGCTAGTTTCTCAACCATTACTTTATCAGAGAAACGGACATCTTCTGCTTTACCTTTTGCTCTCAACCCACTACCAAAAGATTTTTCTACAGAGTACTTTGCTGTGTTATCCAAGAATGTAATCAGCAAGATTTCTAAGAAAAGCTTTGTATCTGCTGTAGCGGTCAAAAAGTTAACAGTTCTCAGAACATTTAGAGGAAGTGAGGATTCGGCAATCAAAAATCCAAAAAGACGACCTAAGTTTAAACTTTTCTTGAGCTTATCTTCATCTTCAGAAGAAGAGTAGTTGTTCGTATCTATCTTCAACTCATTATCGTCATTATCTTCACCTTCAAATTCTTTAATCAAGTCCCATAAGTTGAACTGGAATGTCTTTCTCATTGAGTGTTGTTCACACAATTTCTTGGCTAAAAATCCATAGTATGGATTGTAAAGAGCCTCCATAGAAGCACAGTGCATCAAAATATTAGGGATGTCTCTTTCTTGGGTTCTTTTCAATCTAAGTTTCTCTAGTTTAGCAAATGAGTCCATAAAATCTTCAGCGGCCATGATACTCACGAAAATAGCCCTTCTGATATCTGTGTTCATTCTCTGTTGACGAGCTATTTCTAGCCAGTTTGGCTCGGCGTTATCAAGTATATCATTAACAACGGTATTGCTGAGTTCTGACAGTTCATGTTCTGTTTCTCCACTATCAGTGGATCTGTCATTATCTCCTGACTGACCTTTCCAAGCTGAACCAACAAGCCACCATTTACCTCTTTCTTCGATATGTTCAATATCGTCCAATGAGACCTTTATAGGTTCAGTATTGGTACCTGGGTTGATTCTACCAATTTGTTTCTTGATTCTAGTGAACATCAATAACGTGTTCTCGCTTTCTGTGTTTTTCAATTTGTTGTTCTTCAAGTTTGTAATAGTCTCTACCAAGAACTTGGTTCTTGATGATGATGTTTGTCCTGAGTTTTTCTCCTTCAAGCTTAGAGATTTAGTCAGGTCAAGAATAATTTCTTTCAATGAAGATGGGTCATCGGTTCTCATCTTGGAACCAGATGCTTTGATAAGCCTTAATAACAAATCAGTCTTCATTTCAGTAACATCAGTAATCAGCTTCTTTGATACTATATCATAAATGAGCTTACTACTGACTAAGTTCAGATTATAACAGTAACCTAATAATGCAAGTAAGTTTATAGCTTCTCTACCCTTAGCAAGGGAAGGATCAGCAAAATATTCGTTCAATTTCTCGACAAATGTCTGAATTGCGTAAGCACCAAACTCAACACCCTGTAATCTAAACAAAGAAACAATAATTGCAGCATGTAACACAAGTAAACTTTCAAGTAAAGTACCTGGTTGTAGTGTAGACTCTAATATAACTTTTATAAATGCTTCATTGACAAGTTGTCTTGCATTTTCATTGTAGAGTGAATTAAGATCGTTGACGACAGAAATCATGTTGGGCTCGGAAAGTTTATTAAGAGGACCTTTTATACTTCTTGTAATTTTGATCATAGCTTCAGATTCGCCAGCTTTTGCATTTTCAAGAGCCATTTTACGACGCAATGCAGGCGGTATATACTTTGATCCCACAGCACTCTCTTGAGCTTGAGATGATGGAGCAACTGGTGCAACATATGGATTTTCTTTCACTCTTGGACCGTCATCTTCGTCTGAAGACCCATCTTCTTCACTGTCAAACCCACCTTCTTCTTCCATTTCTCTGAGCAAAGCTTTGTCATCTTCATCTAAGTCATCGTCATCACTATCAAAATCGGAAGAGTTGATCTCATCATCAGACTCAAATTGTTTTTCTACTTTCTTACTCTTAACCTTTTCTTCTGGTTCTGATTGCTCGTCGTCACTAACACCAAAGTCAAGGTCAAGACCATCAAGAAGACCTCCTATGACATCGTCCTCGCCTTCTTTTGCGAGTCCTTTCGACTTTTTGACACCAAGTTTCTTAGCATAGTATTCTATATCCTCTTCATCTCTTTGCATCAACTCTCTTTCTCTGGCGGAGAGAGGTCTAGGAGCATAGACTTCTTCTTCTTCTTTTGTGGACTTGTTGGACTTCTCTTTCCCTTTCTCCTTCTTCTTCTGTTTTGTTGATGATCTTGCTGATGTTTCCTCGTCGCTATCAGGTTCACTAGGAGCCTTCTTGGTATCCTTTGAAGACTTTGAGTTGTTCTTTTTAGCCTTTAGGGCTTTGAGCGCTTCCCATGTGCTTTCTTCGTCCATATCATCATCAAGATCTTTCTCTTCAGCTTCATCGTCCTCTTCCTCGTCGTCAAAAATTTCTTCCCCGGATAAATCAGATTCCTCTTCGTCGTCAGAATTGTCTTCATCATCATTGTCATCGCTGAGTTCATCCTCTTTGACTATCCTTATATCATTTCCATTTGATTTTGACTTATTTCCCTTCAAGGCCATCAGCTTGGCCCAAACATCTTTCTCGTCTTCGTCATTATCGTTTTCTTCCTCCTCCTCTTCTTCATCGTCTTCAATCTCACTCTCCTCTTCACTTTCACTAGTTTCATCAAACTCGAGATCTTCTTCTTTGACAATCTTCAGTTCAGATTTCTTATTGTTGTTCATACTCTTGGATTTCAAAGCCTTCAAGGCAGCCCATGTCTCTTCCTCTTCCATGTCAATGTCTAGATCATAGCCATCATCGCTCATCTCGGACTCCTCTTCGTCGATCTCGGAAATCTCTTTCACTTGATTCTTCTCTGAAAATCTTACAGACTTTTCCTTTAGGCTTGCCTTCTTGGCTTCCTTCTTAGGTTTTGATACGCTGGCAACAGCTTTCCTAGCATGATTCTCCTTCTTAATATCTCTTTGTTCATTGACCTTTTGCTTCTTCTTGTTTCTCTCGGCTTTTCTTCTTTCTTTTCTACCTAAGGCAGAAAATCCTCTTTTCTTACCTTTAGAGAGAGATTCGAATCTTTCATCAGGTTTCTGTCCTTCTGACTCCCTTATTTGATCCAGGAGAGCTCCAGGTATGTTTATGGTAGGCCTTACTCGCGTCTTCCCAGCCATTCTTGTAATATAAGTATTATCTCGGCTATAAATCTAGTTGATCAAGCAGGGTACTTATTCAAACGACCCTAGTAAAATAAATCTAAAAAAAATTTTAGAATTTTATGCATGATAAATCAAATGAAAAAATAAATTTAACAACTCTACACAGAAAAATATTTTCAAAAAGACAGATTTAATTTACTAAAAAGGCTACATGTACAACAATATATTGCAGATAACTACAAGCACTTGAATACTGTACAACGCCATATAGAAACAATAGGCTTGATAATTGCATATCTCAGCCTTATATCATGTTCTCCAAAGACAAGTTTGATCCCAAGTTGATCACAGATGCTGTGTTCTTCTTTGGTGCAAGTTTATCGATATATTATTTGTTAACTCACATGCTGGGTGATGCCTCAAATGGACCAGCAGCAAAGAACAAAGAAGCGAAGAAAAAGGCAAAAGCATCACTTCAAAAACTCAAACAACTCAACCCTGATCTAAACTTGGACCTTAATGAATACGAGAAAGTGGTTCTTGGCTACGTGATTACTCCAGAAGAGATCAAGGTTAGTTTCAAAGACATTGGTGGATTAGAGCCTATAATAGACGATCTGAAAGAAAGTGTTTTGTACCCACTCACATGTCCCCAATTATTTGATCAATATTCAGATTTATTACAAGCACCAAAAGGTGTGTTGTTATACGGACCACCAGGATGTGGTAAAACTATGTTGGCTAAAGCTTTAGCAGCAGAAAGTGGAGCAAATTTCATATCTATAAGAATGTCAAGCATAATGGATAAATGGTATGGTGAATCAAACAAACTAGTTGATGCTATCTTTTCATTGGCTTCTAAGTTACAACCATGTATCATATTCATAGATGAAGTTGACTCATTTCTAAGAGAGAGACAATCAGTAGACCACGAAGTGACAGCAATGTTGAAAGCTGAATTCATGACATTATGGGATGGATTAACATCATCTGGTAGAATATTGGTCTTAGGTGCAACCAATAGACCAGATGATATTGATTCTGCTTTCATGCGTAGAATGCCTAAAAGATTCGCGGTTTCATTACCTGACAGGGCTCAAAGAAAGAAGATTTTAACAGTTCTACTCAAGGAAATCAAGATTAGTTTCGACATTGATGAATTAGTGGAATTCACTGAAGGTTTGAGTGGTTCAGATCTCAAAGAACTTTGTCGTAATGCGGCTATTAACTCTACAAGAGAATACATTAGAAGTAGCATAAAGAAGGGTAAATCACTAGAAGCCACAGACAAGATTGAACTAAGACCATTGTCATTGAAAGATTTCGTTGAATCTGCTTCGCCCAGTGACTCTCTATTGAAGAAATTGGATGCATTGAAGATTCAACCAGTAGACTAATTAGGTTAGGACAACATGATATGACATTTAATGAACAAAAAGAGGGACGATTTGTAAATATATAGTATTTATATACAACTTGTGTGTTTTAGTTTACGCAATATAATATAAAAGGGAAATGTATATGTACCATTTTATAGTAGTCAGTATAAACCGTGAAAGCGTATACTCTCTCTAGTCTCTAAATAATTTTTCCTGTTGAGAACTAAAGCATAGAATGGATATGATATAGGCCTCGCTTTGAATCAATAAACCACTTAATCGGAATATAGATCTTCGAAGAGGCCAGAGGTATAAAAAATGAAATTAAAATCCTTTTCGATTTCACTTTTACGTATATTAGGTCTAATCAATGATTGAGCACATTTGTGTGTCTGTTGTCAATAGAAGCATATTAAACTAATGTATGAAATAACTAAGAAGTAAAAAGAGAAGAACACTGTAAAGTAAAAACGAAAAGGCACTGAAAATTTTTAAAGGCCTGTCTGTCTTTGTCAGAGACTGTGAGATTTGTAATTTGGAGAAAATGTGTGTAGAGATGTTAACATTATTTAGTTATATATTTACTATTCATCTAGCGCTTACATTGACAGTCTGAACAATCTATAGCTATCTGTAGAAATGTTACGTTATAAATAGTGTTGCCAGTACGTTGTACTAGTATAATCTTTATCGGAAAAAATAACTCAAACTACTTTGTAGACAGTCAACTTTTTACAAAATCAAAAATTAATTATTGAAATTAGCGCTAAACTTAGGAGTTCTCATTCATTATTTTAAGACTCTATAATTTACAAATAACTTTAGTTGACATTATAAGTCCAAATATATTCATATACTAGGTTAATTAGGTGAAGACATAAACGAAAGCTTACAGTTTGCTCCATGTTTTATAAGGCACGAGTTGCCACCCAATCACAACAAAATACACGTCTCAAACTTTGGCTTATACTTGGTATTTTACAAAAGGTTACAATTTTAAGTAAGAATCTTATCTAACATTAATGAAATATATTATGTATTTATTATTAAGCTGTATGAATAGGCAAATTTTTCATGGAAATTGATAATGATTCAATTAAAAAAATAATAAAAGCGCCGAGAAGGAATGAATCATAATCATAATAATTCGTAATTAATGAGAGCGAGTCAAACTTGCCTAAACTTGCTCTGTATAAGAAAGAGTGTGAATCTAGTGCACGCTAAGTTATTCTATGCTATGATATGTTATGCTGTATTTTGCGTTGCTTTACGCTTACGTCTTTTTGTGATGTGCTGTGTTGTGCTATGTTGTAATTTTGCTTTTTTTGTGTAACTTGTAGTTGATCATAAAGTACTGTAGTTCTCTCTACATAATTTTGATCTCAAGTAACCACCCCATTTATAGAAAGCAAAAGGTAAAATAATCATAAAAGTTGAAATGAAAGCTAAAAGCCAAGAAGCCCATTGTAAACCTAATTTATGATACATTTGAGTAGTGAATAATGGGAAAGCTGCACCACCAGCACTTCTTAAAAAGACCTTTGTAGCCAATGCTGAAGCGGCATATTTCGAATAAGTATCAATAATGTAGTTATTCAATGAGTAATAAATTAAAACCATACCATAACCAAAAGCAAGACCAGAAGAGGCTGGACCGACCCAAATGATATGTTTGTAAGATGTAGCACCTAAAATCCAAAGTGCAATGGCAGGGAAAGGTGAACCAACCATAGCACCAACTAAACGATCTTCAGGTGTTGGCTTACGTATTTTTGTCATTGCAAGATATTTAGTTTCCAAAAATGGGGTTGTGAATAAAGCTAAAGCTGCACCGATCAAAATTGGAATCAACATCATACCAATTTTGTTATCATCATAACCATACAACTCACCAAAAACAACAGGATATGCAAAGAAGAAAGCATATAATAATGAGTAAATCAAACAAATGTAGAAACACATCATATCTAAAACAGGTTCAGTTATAGCGAACATAAGTGGACGATAAAGACAAGTTTGAATCAATTCTTTCATAGACATACCAACTGCTTCTTGTTCAGTCATAATTTTTGGATTACCCGTTTGCTTTCTTAATCTTGCAGCTTTCTTCTTCAAGATAACAGGAGCATAAGTTTCAGGTATCAAAGAAACTGCAATCCAAATTGCACCAACAAATGCAAAATTGGTCCACCATAAAACATCTAGACGACCACATCCGACTTTGATGAAACCACCAACAAGTGGACCAAGAACTGGACCACCATATGGAGCAGCTGCAAAATAAGCAATTGCCTTACCACGAGTCTCACTTGGGAACATATCAGATAATGAACCACCAACATTGGCTAAACCTGATGCAGCAAAGACACCACATAAGAAACGACAAACTAAAATTGTACCGATGTTTGGAGCCACTGCTAATGGAATATTGAAAATAAAATATAAAAAGAATGATATGAAGTAAACTGGACGTCTACCAATTTGTTCCGATAATGGTGACCAAAGTAAAGGACCAACAGAGAATCCTAAAACCATTAATGAACAACTCAAAGTTGAAACTTCTGTTGAAACGTGAAACTTGTCATCGATTAAAGACAAGGCACCTGTTGGCAATGAAGAACCAAATGCGACACAAACAACGACTAATGTGAATAACAATGTGTAAACCCAACGTAATGTAAGGTTCCAGTTATGTGGATTTTCTGGATCATTTATTGTGAAGGTGACAAATTCTATATCTTGATCTAAATCGTCCAATGGGCTTTCAGCTTCTTCATCTGTGTCATCAAATTTTTGATTGGCTTCATCAGATGAAAGCGAGTTGTCTGTTGTTTCTTTTTCTTTTGTGGAATGAATCGCACTCAATTGTGTCTTTCTACGACCCAAGGAATGTAAGGTTGCCACTGGAACTAAACCTGTCTCAGTTTCCATTGTATATTCTTCTGGGAAGACAGGATTCTCAACTGCTTGTGGTCTGTTGACATCAAGTTCGGAGATTGTTTTACTAAGACCTCTTTCTTTCAATGTCTTGACAGTCTCAGTCTTCACTATACCTAATGATTCTGCATGTGATAAAGTTGATGATAATACTCCTGCAGAATCTACTGAGACTTGTGATCTTGCATCTTCTGGATCATAGGCTTGAACAGCGTTCATACCTAATTCTGGATCCAAATCTGCGTTTGAATGTAATGAATCAGAATCTCTATTCATTTTTGTTATTGAACTATATGTATTTGTTAACCTTTCTATTATATCTAAGCTGTTTATAGTTGCTTATTAGTATTTGAATTTGAAGTAATTTAAAGTAATCTTATTATATCAATTGATTTAATATCGAAAGTTAAACCTAATTTAAATATAAAGAGAAGAAAAGGGTCCCACAAATATTTTATGAAGTGATTACGATAATTAAAGGGATACCCATTAGTTATATACTAGATGCGCTATTATTTTCATATCAGAAATTCCATGAGTTACTTAACTAAGATCCCGATCAATTTAAGTTAACTAGAGTCACTATAATAATTCCGATTAAATGCAAAATAATCACGAGGCTGTAGTTTTTTATAGCTCATTTTTATAAAAAAACTCAAATTTCTGTATTTTACTATTAAATTCTACAGAATCTTCCCGTCGGAAGCGGCAGATTTTTGCTATTTTTTGTAAAAAAAGATATTTTTTATTTATATTCTTGGGATGGCACAGTGTGTTTTAGTATCGGCATTTTAAAGATTAGTGTTTGTTGTGTGTAGATGACGAATACGAATTCTCACTAGGACGAGGTGCTGTGCCTTTTTCTCTATACGATAGAGCAATAAATAATCGTGATATTACCATTTACAAAATTGGAGATGATTGAATTGAGACTTGCTCATTAGATAATGCTTAGATAATATTGATGTGCCCTTCTGCAAGCAGTGTAGTCAGATGATAGGTGAAAGTTCTAGCAACTTTAAGCATATGCCTACGAGTTAAATCGATTACAGCTACATTTAAGTAATGTAGCTTACAGATCCGTTGATCCATGTCTAGGCATCAATGGCTTCCATTAGAATCAGCTACTGGGCGGCCCACTTGATTGAGACTTGCGAGGGTTTTTGTATGAAGCCCGCCTAACAACCGTCAACCGATCTTTTTTCAATTGGACAAGGGGTGAGTCAGAGGGATAAGGGCGCGTCAGTTGCTCTGTCCAAAGTATAGAGCACGTAGCTTGCTATTATACCAAACGAATAAACGATTATAGTTGTTTTGCTTTTCCTTCTTTTGGTGGTGACGTTGCGGCTCACAAAAAAAAATTGTCACCCTTTGTTTCTCAGAAAATTTCTTTTTCTGCGAGAAATTTCGACTTTTCGCGCTGTTGCTTCTTGCGTGAGTTTATTATCTGTCGATAATTAAGTCCACAGAAATGCCATCTATCCGTCATACAGGCAAACCACACCCCCATATATAGTTATGGTATGATCTGAGTTTAGGTGTAATGAATGCATCATTACTAACTGAATATAGTTTGAATTTTAGTAGGATGGAAAACTCACACATTCACTGATACTATAAAGAGATATACATTGTAAACAAACACTATTATGAGCCCTAATCTCAAAAGTTCTAGACCATCTTGATAAATGACACAAAAATCAAAAAAAAATAAAAGAAATTAAATTACGCGGGAACTCAGCTATTGTGCGAGTGAATTTTTGCCTGATTTTTTTGATCTATTGTAAAAGCATTTTTATATAAATGGTGTATAGTGTTGATTCCGGAGTTAAGATAGTAATTGTAGGCAGAGTACAGCATAGAAGTGTTCAAGGCGTGAACTGGTTTCTAAAATGACTCCCTGTTGCTAATAAGGTTCGCTATCAGGGAATCATCTGCTTTAAAATGTACAAGTGTGAGGCTAGAGTCATTCTTTATACTTCCAAAAAGGCTTTAACGTGATAGGTATGTTTGAGTGCATGTAAATTTATTCAATACTTTAACCTTAAATTCACATTTGAACCCTTTAATTAGTGTATTGGAGAAAAAGCCTGACTGTAAAAATAACGTGAGTATTATCCTGTATATCAAATAAGTTACCAATTTTCTGCGGAAGGGCGAACTTATTTATCCGAGACTAGGGGTGCATTTAAGCCATGTGACGTTCATTAAACCTTAATTATGTTATTGGTAATGCTATCAATCATGGACTGTTTGTTACTTACTAAACATTGTTTCTTATCTTTTCTACTTTTTTTACTATATTTGTAATGTCAGGATTATTTGCTTTTTGATTATAGAGTTACCTCAGCGCGATTGATAAGTAATGACACAGCGATTTTTTTCTATTTCCGTGAATTATGTCAGACAAACAGTTCAGTGAAGAGATGCCGAACTTGATGCTTTCGAAATGTAGATCTATTGAAGAATAAAGACAGAGTAACCTTTTGAAACTCAATATTATTTGCTCTATCCAATATCTATTATACGATGTAGAGATTTTCTTCAGAAGAGTAGGATTTGACCTTTCTTAGTAAGCGCCAGCCAAAGGATATAAACAGATTTTTCAGCACTCACATTTGATAATATACTCTATAATGGGTACATTGAATCTCCCTATAACTACTGAGTTACCTATTAACCCCAAATCCAGCTAATTCGGCACACTGTTTTAGAACAAGATTTGATTTGTGTCAAGGTTCGCCTGCTGATAAGAGACCTTTTAAATATGAGGTCTCAACTTATTCAATCAATGTTTCTTCACAACTGTACTGTGCGAGGTTATACAATAACATCACTGTGATCCAGATGCCATGGATATTTCGGCATATAAATCTCAAAACTCATTACAATACACTATAAATTAAGTTAAAAAAAGAGAAGAAAAAATATGAGTTCACGTGACCGGAAAAATTATGGCAAAGTGGAGAAAAGAGAGAAGGAAGTTGGGGTAAAATTCCCAAAGGAGACAAAAAAAACAGAAAGGGATGAAATTATGTAAAGCAATCGCCGTTGGATATATACACGTTTTTATAAGTGTATAGAGTATATTGCTAATTATATATAGATCGGATCAGGGATATAACAAGATCAGGTACATCAAAACAACAGGCTACCTATATAAGATAAAAAAAATCAGTTCCCTTTATCAAATCTTTTCCTCACATCACACAGTTTCACCGTTTTAAAGGGCCGCAAATTTCTTTTTTTGCGCTTAAAAAAAGAAAAAAAAAGAAAAAAAAAATTAAGTAAGAACCGTTAACTTAGTTTCTCTGAATCCTTTAATTTTAATTTTTAGATACATCTTCTACTAGTGAAAGTGAATATTGAACACATAGATATATAGTAGTGCAAACAGACAAGAATATTGAAGAATATAGTATTTGTTCATTAGTCAATATCTGATCTTTGCAGGAAATTATGTCACACACAGAATCAATCAGTACTAAATCTTCAATCACCGATGAGAACCAAGTTTCACAAAATGATGACACTCAATTGAACGATTCACAAAAGGCTAAGAAGACAGTCAAGACAGTAGATTTTGGTACAACAGAGGTATTAACGACACACGAATATGTTGGCTCAGATGATGATGAGTTGAGTGAGAAGGAGGCAAATGATCTCACTAAGAGTGTAACAAATCTACACAGGAGAATGTCTGCAGCATCAAACGTCCCCTCATTTGAAGCAGGCGCTTTCAATTCATTTGCCCCATTATCACATTCAGTAGGAACATCTGTTATACCACCTCCAATCCCAGAATCGTTGCCAACCACTCCTGGTTATGAACTGAACGCAAACTCATATTTTGATCAAGGGTCCGTCAAATCGAGCAACTTTGTGCCACCTCCACAACAAAAACAATTTGATTTTTCCAATAATAATAACTCTAGTACAGCACAATTAGACAACGATGATGACTTCGCTGCTTTGGTTAACAATGGTATGAAATTAAAAACTTTCCCTAAGAACAAATGGAGAATTATTGCATGTGTTATGTTTACTTTTACAAGTGGTATGTCTGATGCCGCACCAGGTGCTTTGTTACCACGTATGGAGACTTATTATAATATTGGTTACTCTGTTGTTTCATTAATTTGGTTGTCAAATGCAGTGGGATTTATCATTACAGCTTTATTTTCACACACGATTCAAAGATATTTAACTAAAGAACAAATGATAGCAGGTGGTATTTTTTGCTTATTAATCCAATACTCTGTCATTTCAAGTGGTACCCTTTTCCCTGTGGTTGCATCATCATTCTTCTTTGGTGGACTGGGTCTAGCCGTGGTACTTTCTCAACAAAATATATTCCTTTCAAGATTTGCTAAGAGTTCTAAATATCTAGGTTTTTACCATGGATCTTATGGTATCGGTGCATGCGTGGGTCCAATCATTGCAACTTCAATGGTTGATCGTGGTGTCAAATGGCACTATTTTTACTTAATCTTATTGGCTTTCACAGTGGTCAACACCATCAATACATGGTTTGCTTTCAAGGACTACCACGAGGAATCAAAACCCTGGGATGCTCATGAAACTTTACCAAGCCACGAGGTCGATTCGAAAGATCCATCTGTCGCAAACACAAACGCTAATACACCAACAGAGGAAATTGAAATGACTTTGATTGGCGAGAATGTCGTTTATACCGATACTATGCGTCATGTCAATGCTGATCAGCGTAATGGCTCAATATCAACTAGTACACAAACTCAAAACCCAGAATTAGTAGAACCCGTCGTTCCTACAGGTGAGTTCCAACTAGCTTTGAAGAACGCTATGACTTGGATCTTGTCATTCTTTGTTCTATTCTATCAAGGTGGTGAAGTTTCTTTGGGTGGTTGGATTGTCACATTCTTAGAAGACTATCGTAATGGAAGTACTTCAAGTTCAGGTTATGTTGCTTCTGGGTTCTGGGGTGGTCTTGCTTTTGGTAGATTATACTGTACCACTATCATTCACAGAACTATGGGAGCAAAACGTGGTGTGTTTGTATCTGCACTGGGTGCCATTGTTTGCGTATTATTAAGTTGGATTATTCCAAATTTGATTGCTGCTGCTTGCTTGGTTTCCATCGCTGGTATTTTCATTGGTCCAATTTATCCTTTGATGGTTACTATTGCTGTTAAAGTCTTACCAAGAAAGATCCAAGTTGTCTCATTAACAATTATGACAGCCTTTGGTTCTTCTGGTGGTGCTTTATTCCCATTCTTGGTTGGTATTACTTCGCAATTTGCAGGTGCCTATGTCATTATGCCTTTCTTCATCGCTCAATTTGCTGCTATGACTGCCTTATGGTTTTTAGTTCCAAATTCCGATAGAAATATCGTTAAACATTTCTGGCAAAGAGTCTGGTGAGAACTTTTTGCAAGAAACTATTGTCATGGTTTTACCTCATGCCTTTATCATCAATCAATATTTCGCATAGTATTGGTTAGATGAGTTACGTACGAATATATGTGTTTAACTATGTATGTTCATTCTAATATAAGTAATTTCTTTTACTCGACATTGCAATACCTATTTCTATAATGATTTCGTATATTAAAGTATATAATAACATATGTACATGACTTTGATAATTTGTTCTATTTGCTTGAGCTAATGTATCGTCTTTTCCGAGATTTGGTATACCACGGGCGACTTCATTTTCTCAAAGTCTTTTGATCCAGTTTCTCTTTATTGTAGTTTACATGATTTATTTCCTTTTGCCATTTTGGCGAGGAACGTAATCATAGAACCATATATTTCTTCCTGGGTATTCAGTTGGTACTCTTAATTCAAGTGGGAATCTCTTACCATGTTCGTATTTGTTAGCAACCTCAAATAATTGTGGACAAACGTTTTTCAGATCTTCATTTGCATTGTAAATACTTTCATATTGTTTTTTTAACTGTAATTCATTTGCTGCTTTCTTCTGTTTACGCACCACAGACCAAGCTTTTGCCACTGTCATATGTTTAACGTAATCTTCATTACAGAGTTTCAGAAGCTTTGGTTGTTTACGAGCTGCTGATAAAACTGATAATTGTAAGATGGCTCTCTCTACTCCTGGAGACACAGATGTTTTTGTACGCTTGTTTCTCACCTGCTGGAAAACAGGTTGTCTTGTGAGAACTTTAGTTTGTAGTCTGAATGGTAACATTGCGCTCACTCTTATTGCTGTTTGGCATATATGCTACTATGTTCACTTCAAATAGTCTGTCACTCTTCAACTCGACCATCAACTTAGCTTATAGTGGTTTTTTCTTCCATCAACCTAAGAATTTTTACTTTTTTTTTCTGAAATTTCGCACCAAAAAAATTATGATTTCCACTACCATTATGGAGATGTAAGCGCAGTAGATAAACAGTTGAAGCAAAGGGTTTAGTTATTATAGTGTGGGCTCTATCTCGTATTACTCGCTTGATATATATATCAACGAAAAACTCGTCATACCCTAGAAGATGTCGCATCAGAGAACGTACTCATCGAACAATCCGTTCTTGGATGCTATGAATTCCTCGTCAACGAGTCTCAATAACAATCCTGAAACGAGCAATACGGTATCTAGTGTACCAGCCGCAGCAGGCTCCGCTGTAGTATCACCAACTTCATCTGTTGCTTCAAGGCCCGAAATGCCTTTACCACAGCGATTGACTACTCCTGCACCAATGATCCATGTTGAAGCACCTGTTGAATCACAACAAGAAGACACAGGATCATCACTAACATCTCCATCATCATCTTCATTGAGTCTCGTGCCGCCTCCTCTTCCTCCTCTCCCAAGTAGACCTATATCTCCAGCTCAATCTCCAGCTATATCCCCAGTGCAATCACCCAATGAACTTCACCAAACGTTGAGCAATATGAGCAATGTTTCTCTGTCTCAAGCTTCCCCTTCTTCGCCTGCCTCTCCAAATTCGAGACCCGCGCTTTCAATCGATATCCCTTCTAGCAGCTCTAATACTACACCGGGTACCACCTCAAATGAGCAACAAAGTACATCTCCAGTAACACCTGGAAATTCTACTCCTTCCACATCACAATATGCAGGACAGAACGTTTTGCTCACACCGCAGCAAATACAAGAACAAATCGAGGCTGAAAATCAAGAAATTTTATCTTCATTACCGCCATCACCAAACTATACAGCGCTACCTTCTCCTGGAGAGTTGAGTATACCAGGAAACCAAGCTATTGATCCACTGGATATCAATGAATCCGCTCCAGATGAGCCACCTCCTGCATATACCGAGCTTTCTTCAGATGTAGCGCCATACGTTCTGCGACCACAATTTTCTGCCACAGGAGGTGATGAAGCTTCAAACAGACCGAATTTACCAGCTCGTACAAACAATGGGGGAAGATACCAAAGACCTTCTGGACCTCCACCAAGACCTCAAAGGCCCAACCAATCACCAACAGCGCCAGCACGTCCTACAAGACCTACTTCAGTTTCTCCACAGCGATACTCAAGACCACCAGTTCCACCTCCTGGTGTCTCACCGCAACAGTACCAAGGAGGACCAGTTCATGTGATTCATGCACCACCGGTTCGTCCTTCTAGACCACCTCCCAATAGACATAACTATCCAGGGGCTACTGGAGCAACCTACAATAATGCTTCTATGACTAGTCCTCAACTACCTCCTAGATCGTATTAAATTATTATAATACTAATTTACATTATAACTATGTAGCTATTTATTTAATATGTCACATACACTGTATAACAAGTTAATGCAGCATCTTTTAAGACTCTCGCTTATTCCGATTGCTCTTGTCATTATAGATCAATCAAACTTTTCTCGTTAGAACTTGAAACCTTAGGAGGAACTCTTTTTGATGCAGATCTACCGATACTTGGCGTTCTAGAAAAGGAATCACCACCAGAAAGTACAGTTGACAAATAGAATGAGTTCGGGTTTTGAATAGCATCACTCGTTGGTACTAAGTCTTCCGGCATTTCTACAGTGATACCAATGCTTTCTTTCTTGTGTGTAATGGGTTTCGTCTTTGAGATTTGCGGTATCTCTTTGAATTCTGGTTTATTTACCACAGGTGCAGTGTTGAAGTCTCCCCACTCGCTACCATCGCTGTCATCGTTGTCAACATTCTCTGGCGCTTTCACCTCAGAGATTAACACATTTTCAATCGAAGGCTTTTTGACATTATTGTTTCTTACATTGTTCGATAACTCGTTCAGGGTTGTGTTACTGGATACGAACTCAGAAAAGTAATCATCATCTGTAGAATTGTTGTTTTCTGGTGAGACGTTTTGCTTTCTAAAGTTCTCTAATGCATCAGTTGGCTTCAGGTGCGCAATCTTAGAGGATAAGGGTATCGAAGGTAGTATGCGAGTCGGAGCAGACTCTATCGTAAGGCTCTTGAACGTCGACTCAAGCGTTTCAGTAGTTTGTTCAGTACTATCAGCAGTAACAAACTCAGTAAATCCATCATCATCCTCTTCATGCTCCGCTGTAGGTGTTAAAACCTGTAAGGTTGATCTTCTTGATTGTGCTGACTTTACAGATCTATGATCTGCATCAAACAAGTCCTCCACATTATCAGCTTCAGGGTCGTTAGAGTCAGCGTCTTTGTCTTGGTCGGCGCCTAACTCATTGTATACAAATGTATCTTGATTTACATCTAAATCTTCATAAGCCTCATCATCTTCCTCGTCGTCTTTTGTGTCATCGGTAATAGTTTTTGAAAATGCAAGCGAGCTGAAATCAAAGTCATCATCCTGATCTTTTGCACCTTCACCATCACCCGCTTCACCGGCACCAACAACTTTGTCGTGTGCAAGATTGTCAGATGCAATCTTACTTTTCTTTCCAAAAATTCGGTTGAGGAATGTCTTTTTATTTTGGTTATCTGATACTTCTGGAGCGACATATTTCAT
Organism: Wenyingozyma methanosorbosa; assembly: GCA_030570755.1. Taxonomy (NCBI): domain Eukaryota; kingdom Fungi; phylum Ascomycota; class Pichiomycetes; order Pichiales; family Pichiaceae; genus Wenyingozyma; species Wenyingozyma methanosorbosa. Next base: position 103,072 of record JAJLWP010000024.1, read on the forward strand.
TGACTCCCTCTCTCTCTTCTCTTTTGCAGCCTGTAGCCTCTTTTCTCTTTCTTTTTTCTCATTCATGAGTCTTATGTGTTCCTTCTTATCTAATTCTAGTCTCTCTTCTATCAAAAGGTTTGCATGCTTCTTCGCTATTCTAGATAGTCTTTGATTTACCTGCGCTTGCTGTGATTTCTGTGTTTCTTTATGTTTAGACGCATTAGTGTTTTCTTTATTCCTATTCGATGTCCAGTTGAATAATTTCCGACTCTGGGTTTGCAATTGAGTAGTTTCCTCTGCTGTAATTCCTCTTTCTACTTGACTCCAATTTTTCGCTATTTCGGTGACCAGATGCTGTGTATTACTGTTCTTGATGTAGTTTTTATTTCTGAAGTTCGCAAGAGAGTTATTAGGCACATCTGATGGGAAGAACTTTCTGTGGCTACTTGTAAGAATATTATTATATGCTTGACTTTTTCCCTGAGTCAAAAGTGTCGAAGGAAATTTGTCCTCCATTGGCGGATTGAATGTTCCTTTGAAAATGCCTGAGAGAATATCATCCATTTTACCAAAATACTGTATGTCTGTAACTTCTACTTGATGCACTTCTGCACTATCAAATGATCCAAAATCATCATCATCTTCCTCTTCATATTCGTCCTCTCGGCTCTCCTCTTTTGTTTGTTCATCATTTGGGTGTTTGTGATCGTTGCTGGTAGCAATTTGCTCCTCAGAAGCATTTTCTTGAGCAGGTTCCAATTCCTGTTCTTCATCAGCCTTGCCAATTGAATCGGAAATAACTACTGGTGGTGCGACATACTCATCATCTTCAGCAATTGGGGTCTCTAAGTTGGTGCTCACCCCTAAAACTGGCTTAATGCTGTTATCTGATATCGCCGACCAAGGATTGGAGTATATATTCTCAGTTAATGAAGTGGTGGCATTATTGTCTATACTGACACCAGAAAACTCTTCTTCTGCAATATTTGAGCCTTTAAAGGATTCCTCAAACTCTGGCTCACTTATGCCTTCTAGATCATCACTTTTGAAACCTTTCTGGTTATCCTGGACAACATCTTGATCATCTTTCTCGTCTTGTCGCCATATCTCATCCTCAGGTATAACTGTGGGAGTCACATCAATTTCTGACACCCATGGGTTATCTGCAGGTAGTTCACTCATTTGGCCAGTAAGCTAACAATCAAAGTGGAACACCTAGCAGCTTTTTGACTTCCAGCTATCAATGTTATATCAATCTATTGTTAGCTCCTTATAAATATTTTTGATCTTATTATTGTTTCTGGCTTGTAATTTTTTCGCACTCAATTTTTTTTTCAATATCATTTTGAACCTTCAATTGGCTTTGCATCATAGTAATCTCTCTTTTATTGCTCTAAAGTAAGATTCATTTCATTCGATAGCATTCGTGTTGTGTTGATACGTTAAATCAAGAGTTTTAGTTTTGAATATGGCTACATTTGAGGTATTGAATATAAAGCAGTTTCCCGACTATAAGGTACTTGCAATTTTATTCAAGAATGTGCGGAATGGTAAAGATATCAAGGAGCATCTAATAAAGCTTGATCCAAATTATGACTTTGCTTTCATTAACTGTGAGAATATAGTGTCATTAGAACAACTATATAGCTGCATTTACAAAACACTACTAGACAACAGTTTCAGTCGCTTGAGATGTAAAACCGTGCATACAGAGCTTCTTTTCGACTTAGCACCATACGGAAATATCATGGAATGTCTCAAGAGGTTCGGTATCACTGACAAACCTTGTGACCTTTTAGCACTTAGGGTGATAAAAACTGATGTCGAAGACTCAGAAGTTGAAAATATAGCCGACAAACTTGCCTCACTTATAGAGGGAGATAATGTTGCATTTTCTGACGAGCAAATCCAGAGTATGACCAATATGAGCGCAGTCAAGTCAAACTACAAACTAGGCGAATATATGACCGAAGACAGGGAAAAATTGACAAGATTAGTGGTAAATATAACCCAGCTGAAAGGGCTTTAGCGCAATCGTGTGTCTATATAATTAATCTTAATGAAATGTTTTACAATTATGTGAGCTGAATGGCATTGTAATAATATGTAATTTCCAATATCTTTCTCTTAGAAGGAAAGCCCTGCTTGAGCTTTTGCATTGTTTACGCTCTAAAAGTCGTCGATATCATGCATTGTGATAACTTAAAGTAGTTATATCCCTTCTACTATCTATTATATAGTCCATTAGTATTCTCCCTTGCATAATCGAGGCTGTGCCGAGATAGCAAAATTTCAATATTTATATTTTGGTGTGAAACTTTGACAGGATTGGGACACTTAATCTGAGTTGCTCTGCAGATACATAGCTTAGTTATTAATGGAACGTTACATGGTCGCCAAGTATGATACTGAGAAAAGTAGCACCTTTCATTGTGATACTTTTCTTTGGATTTCTGGAGTATGCTTATAGCTATATTTTCTGTTACACTAAACTTTACGAGAAATTGGGAAAGAAGTCAGTAGCAATTGGCCTGATAGTAGGATTCAACATACTTCTATGCCTATGTTTAGTCAGTTGGGCCCTTATACTAATAGCTACACCAGGTGGGCTCTGGGTACAGATACCACCTTACGATTTAGGGAAATATGTCAAAGTTGGCCATGAACTTTCCAGTTTATCTCAAAATGCAAATACTGAATCAAAAGCTGATTTCAAAGTACTTCTGGAAACTATTCCTGAATCAGACACCGAGGATTCATTTGATGGCAAGGGACTTGTTGAACCTCCAGAGTTTTTCCTATGTAATGCCCAAGGTCTGCCGAGCTGGTGCTCAATGTGCGGAACAATGAAAGTTCTGAGATCTCGTCACTCATCTGCAATGAAGAAATGCATTCCAAAATTTGATCATGTTTGCATCTGGATTGGGACAACAATAGCACACCTGAATTACAGATATTTTGCAGTATTTATATTTCTCATGTGGGGTCTCTTCCTTTTCGTTATAACCTCCATTTCATGTTTTGCTAAACGCATTCGTGATTTCTCCAGCGATGATACTCTTCATCCCACATTGATCATTGTGTATATCATTAATGGGTTTTGGCTGCTCTTTCTTACGAACCTGACTTGGTCTGTATTACTAACATTTTGGACAAACGAGTTCACAATTGATGAACTCAATAGAAACAGAAGAAGACGAGACTTACAAAGTGCGTGGACAAGGTTACACACTAGCAGGTTTAAAGCTTGCATCAGCATTATCACGTCCGAGGGAGATGAATATGAAACACATAAGAAAAAGTTCGAGTCCGTTTACGACAGATATTACAATATCAAACATCCTCTACATCCAAGGCTTCGCATGGTGGTAAGAGCAGATCCCACTGACTACCCATATTCCAAAGGATTCCTTGCAAATTTCAAAGATATAATGTCTCCAATATCGTTGAAGCAGTGTTCTATTGCAGATATACTGTCAATGGAAGAACATTCACTATCGCAGTCGTTCAAACAAAAATGCTACGAGAAGATTGAAGCGGGTCAGGCATCCATATTCGGTAGCGATAATCTGTCACCAGTGGGGACTTGATAGAATTGCATTATGTATTTTTAGTCAAAAAAGGTTGGTCATTAATGGGTTTATTAGTTTATATAGTTTATAATTATTTATTACTTTGTATCAAATTCTAGTCATAAATCAATTTCTTCATCTAAGTGGGCGTACTGTTTCACCAATTCACGCTCAATTCTTAGTGTTTCAGCTCTATAAGTTGCTCTGATATTTGGAACGTTTGTCTTCCCAACATCATTTGCTTCAGGTCCTTCCTTATCACAATTGTTCCCCAACCAGTGCCTCTTCAATCTATATTCGAATCCACTCATCTTGACAGAGTTCTTTGCTAATTCGGACATATCAACATTTGACAATTTATAGATTTGCGCAGCAACTGAGTACTCTTCAATCAACGGTTCTCTGGTATAAGCAAATTGTAATGGATCGTCTGTTGACAATGAAACGTTCAAACCTCTATTGAAGTAGTGTGGGAATGGGTTCTTATCATATGCTAAGAACAAGGCATTATTAGACAATGGTGACATTGCAATACCAATTTGACAAAGATAATATAAATATTGAATGAAAGGTAACTTTCTTAGCAATATACCATGTGAGATACCTTCAGCTGCCAAATATGCACAGATCAAATGTTCTGGATCACCAGCTTCTCCTGAATGTGGTCTTAATACAAAAGTGTTGAAACCTCTCTTTTGTCTCCAATTATTCAAAGAAGCCATATTTGCATAAAGATAGTAGATATAGTATGAGTATGGCGGGTTATTAGATGTATCCCAGTAACGAGCAGTAGGATACTTTTTATGAAATCTACGATCAGGTTTTGATTCATCATCGACTGAATCGAACCCAATAACTCTTTGTAAGAACACATGTAATTTAGGATGAGATGATGGATCTTTTGTGACCTCAAATAATGGTCTGAAGATGTTTCTAACAACATCCTGGAAGGATTTAATGAGATTTGTCTTCTTGTAAACATCATAGAGACGTGGTACTTGAATCAACCATCTAACATTATGAGAAAAGAGCTTATTGTCAATAACCCATGCAGCTAACTTGTCCCATTCATCTTCTGATCTACCATAGATGGAAATACGATACTCTGCCATTTGATATTTTGAAGACTCCAAATCATCAAATACTTCCTTGGTGATTTCGGCTAAGTATTTACCGCCAATATAATTGTCTGTCTTCAAGAAGATTTCTCTCAATCTTGATTCTCCAATAGGGTTATACTTCAAGTTGAATTTATCAAATCTATGGAAAGCATCCCTATGAGCGTGCATATCCAATGTATCAATACTAAGGTCGTAAGCTGTTAAATTCAAAGATTCAAAAACTTCTTTCAATGTCAAAACAGTTCCATCTCTTTTGATAACTTTTTCATCTGCTGAATGTCTCATCTTATGCTTGATGAATCTTAAAAGATGTTTCTGGTTCATACATGCAGAATGATGAACATGTGTATCAACTTTTCTGACATTATAGAAATCTCTATGTGGATTTCTCTTTGATTCTGAGGTCTCCTCATGCTCGTTCAACAAGAAGTACATGTTCCACTTGGCTTCTAAAAACTCCAATCTCTTGAAAGCAAATGATTTTGCTGGACCATCGGATGCAAATGTCACAATTTTATCAAGATCGATGTAATAGTCTCTAATTGTAGGAATTTCAACAAGATTTTCCCTAGATTTATTGTCTACTATTTGATACACATCTCTGTCATCCAAGACATAGTCAACTTCTTCATCTAAACCTGGAATTTCACATTTCTCCATCGTGAAGTTTTCTGCTTTTTGATCACCTTCATCAGGAACATGGTAGGTGTCAAATTTGTCCCCTTTTTTCCAGAATGGTGGAGGAGGTTCTGGATAGATTCTCCAGTTCAGATTATTCTTAGGGTTATCGTGAAAACGTTGCAAAGAGAGTTTTTGATATTTCTCTCTGAGACTAAGAGATAGCTCAATGTTTTTGTAGATTTCAATTAACTCTTTGGATGGAGGTTCAATTGTGGAATTGTGATCGTTGAATAAAAGGTCGCCAAGCTTTGAGTGGGTCTTCTTCAATCTTTCTTGATCACTCAATCTCTCTGACTCGCTTACTGGAACCATTTCCTTTGTGGTAGGATTGTATGTATATCTTTCCGAGCCAGGGGTATTTGGTATTTGACTCTCTGCAGCTTCAGGTAATGCCGAGAATTTAGCGGGACTCGTACCCAAAGTTGACACCATCTTGGGAGTTCCTACGATAGGAGGAGGTGGAGGGTTTAAGAACTCAGCAACTGAAGCTCTTCTAGTTATAGAAGCGGATCTTGATGTTTTAGGAGAGGTACCAATGGAATGGAAAGCTTTCAGTTTTGCATCTTGGTCTCTCAGCATTTTATCTTCAGTGTATGAGTAATGAATGCTGCTTGAAAGTGCATCATCTTTGTGATAGTCTGCTTCATCATCAGAAGCGAGTGACATTGCATCAGATGGTGTTCTCATATGGTTGGTAGTGCTATGTGGAAGACCATCATCTTCATCACCAACGGTTTTCCTGTTTGTGTCTGATGACTTACACATCTTGTTAATTGAGTTGGCTGGTCAGTTTTTTCCTGGAACGGTGTGGTAATTGGAAAAGCAAAGGAGCATTTACTTTATTAAGCGTAAGCCGTACCTTACCATTTTATAACAATTTTAGCAGGCAATTTCATAAGGTGAGAAAAACAGTATTTCAGGAGTGGTGAGATATCTTGGCGCCATTCGCATATTTAGACTATTGTTTCATGATTTTTCCGTACTACTACATGACGACAGCCGCAATTTCTTCAGGTTTCTATGATCATAAGATCAGGGTTCATTGCATTAGTTAGAAATTATATTGATCAGACAAAAATTATACGGTATAAATTATATAATGCATCATGGGTGTAAACGTTTTGGATCACGTGGAAAGAGAGAAGCACGTCTGATGTTCTTCAAGTCTAAGAAGAACATAAGAACTCTTTCTAAACCAATACCACCACCAGCATGTGGAGGACAACCATAAGTGAATGCATTGACGTAATCAGCTAAACCAGCACCTTCTGGGTCAACTTCATGTACTTTCATACGTTCTTTCAACAATTCTGGATCGTGGATACGTTGAGCACCAGATAAGATTTCTTCACCTCTCATAAAGAAATCGTAAGAGTTGGAGTAGTTTGGATCTTCTGGATCTGGCATAGTGTAGAATGGTCTGACAGCAAGTGGGAATTTATCTAAGATATAGAAATCGGTGTTGTATTTCTCAAGAACTAATTTACCTAAGAATTTTTCGTTTTCAGTAGATAAGTCTTCGAATTCACCTTGTTCTTTACCTGCATCATTCAATAATTTGACAGCATCTTTATAGTGTAATTTAATCATCTTACCGCTTTCTGGGATCTTGAATTCTTCAACTGGGAATTGACGACGGACAGTTGCGATTTCTCTAGCGTATCTCTTCTTCAATTCAGTGAAGATAAAGATGAACATTTCACCTAACATATCAACACATTCGTGGTAGTGTTCTTCAATTGCCATTTCCAAATCTAAACCAACGAATTCGGTCATGTGTCTGTGGGTATTGGAGTTTTCTGCTCTAAAGACTGGAGCAATTTCAAAGACTCTTTCAAAATCAGCAGCAATTAATTGTTGTTTGTATAATTGAGGAGATTGAGCTAAGTAGGCTTTACCTTTGAAGTAAGAGACTTCAAAAACATTGGCACCACCTTCAGATGGAGAACCAATAAGTTTTGGAGTGTGAATTTCGGTGAAATCTCTCTTGGTTAAGAATTCCTTAAATAACAAACAGATACCTGCTTGTAATTTGAAGATAGCTTGGTTGGTAACGGTTCTTAAATCAATAACACGAGCATCTAGTCTGGTATCTAAGTTGACAACTGGTAAACCGTTAGCTTCTGCATCAGCATCAGATCTTGAAGCATCTTCTAATAAGAGTGGTAATCTAGCTGGAGTTTCAGAGATGGTGTAGATTTTAGTGATTGAGATTTCAACATCTTGGACAGTAGCAGACTTGATTAATTCATCAACTTTCTTAACAACACCATGAACAAGAACAATGGATTCTAAACTTAATGAACCGGCCCATTTGACCATTTGTTTGGAGATTGATTCACCGTTAGCCTTCAAGAGACCTTGGATCAAATCGTTTTGTTGACGTAAGGCTAAGAAACACATGTTAGCACCTTGTTGACGAGAGGTATGGATACGAGCTCTGAAGACAACTTCTTGTTCTGCATTTTCTCCAGATAAGGTATTGATCTTGATTCTTTCGATACCGGTTTGAGAACCTGTCTTGGATTGCATCAAAGGTAATTTACCATAGTTGTCCTTAGCTGGATCATTTGCAGCAGCTGCAGCAGCTTTTGCGGCTTGTTCTTCAGCCAATTGCGCTGCTCTTTCAGCCTTCTTCTTCTCCTTCTCTCTTTCTTTTTCTAATTTCTTTAAGGCTTTCTTGGATAATGGTTGACCATCTTCGCCTAAGATGACTTCAGCTGGCTTTGAATCACTGACAGTGAGTTCATCAACTTTTTTGGTGACTTCTTCAGCAGACATTTTGTTGTTTGTATTGTAATTGTAGTAAACGAATGGAAGATGACTGATTCATTAAGTTCGGTGAAAAAAATATTACGTACATATAATGTGAGTCTCCAAAAAAAAATTGTTGAAGCTGGACTCACCGACTCATGGCTATGAGCCCGCGAACAAAGACTCTTTTAATCACGTGATCATCCGAGTGATCTTTGTGTCACTTTTAAGCGCTAATGAGTTGAGTTGTTTACTTTTTTCACTGATAAATGTTGATGCAACAGGCTGGTTAAATATTAATTAAATTAGTTGAAGTATAACAATGTTATAAATCATTAGTTTATTCAGAAAAGATTATACAGTTTCGAAAAATTTTCCTTTTGAGAAAAAACCTTCTATATGCAGAACAGTGGTTTCAAAAGATACCAGATCACCGAAGGAGCAGAAGCAGAAGCAATGCCCTTTCTATATCGACAAGAACAATGGAAAAAAACCTTTACCTTAGACCCAAGTCATTAGCGAGCGGATATCTAGAGCAGCGCTATTCAAAGATGAATAACTCAACACCGTACTAACACATATCAGATAGAAAACGATATAATTACTCTACTGAATTAGTGGTATTAGTAGACGATGTTAAGTTATTCAAATAAATAAATAAGTGAATTTGAATTTGATGCAGGGATTGGATATTGTCTATAATGTTGGCTTATCTAAGAAGAAGTAATTTCCTGATAATTTCTGTTCTTTATCCATTTGGGAATCTAATTTATTGATTCTTGGTCTGAAAGAGTTTGGATCTCTTCTGAATGTAACGTTCAAGTTCTTTAAGAATCTGTTACAACCAGTCAATAAACTTTCAGCTTTCTTAGCAGTAGCATCCTTAGATGGAGTACCTTCAAAGACCATGACTTTATCAGCCATATAAGTAGCCATAATGAAATCATGCTCAACAATGAAAGCAGTCTTCTTAGAGTGGATAATGAATCTTCTGATAACTTTAGAACAGATAATACGTTGTTCAGAGTCTAAGTAAGCAGAAGGTTCATCGATAAGATATATATCAGCAGGTTTACCAAGGGCTAACACGATAGCAACTCTTTGCAATTCACCACCAGATAAATGTTGAACTTCTTGATCGATAATATCGTCGATTCTTAATGGTTTTAAGACATCGGTATTGAATTGAGGATCTAAGAAGGAACTTCTTATCTTCTTTAAGAACAATGCTCTAACGGTACCTGTGAATTTTGGAGCAATCTTTTGTGGTTTCATTGAGACGTTCAATTCTGGGACTTTGAAACCAGAATCTGGCTCAATAGCACCGGCTAATAACTTACATAAAGTAGTCTTACCTGTACCATTTTCACCCATCATAACAATAATTTCAGAATCTGAGAATTGACCAGCTTCAACGTGTAATTTGAAATCACCTTGAGTCTTGACCATCGCTGGGTATTCGAAATCAGTTGTCTTATCAACTAACATATTATCGGAAGCATCTGCTAATCTGAATTGTAATGATTCAGTTCTAAATCTCAAGTTTTCAGTTGGAATATGACCATCTAAGAAAATATTAATACCTTCTCTAACTGAAGCAGGTAATGTAACAACACCATAAACTGATGGTACACCATATAAGATACAGACAAAATCAGAAAGATAATCTAAGACAGATAAATCGTGCTCAACTACAATAACGTAACAAGTTGGATGTAATAAAGATCTGATAATGAAAGCGGCATTCAAACGTTGTTTAACATCAAGATAAGATGATGGTTCATCAAACATATAAACATTAGCGTCTTGGACACATGTCATACCAATGGCAAATCTTTGTAACTCACCACCAGATAACTTAGAGACTTCTCTCTTCAAGACACCTCTCAATTCAAGTGTTTCAATGATTTCTTTACCATGTTCTGGTCTTTCTAATTTAGCTTTCAATAATTCACCAACTTTGGTAAGTGGACCTTTGATAGCTCTTGGAATGTTATCAACGTACTGAGGCTTGATGATGGCCTTGATATTATCTTCTAAGATTTTGGTGAAATAGTTTTGTAATTCAGAACCTCTGAAGTGCTTCAATATAGTTTCCCAATCAGGTGGATCGTCGTATCTACCCAAGTTTGGTTTTTCTTTAGCTGCTAAAATCTTCAAAGCAGTTGACTTACCAATACCGTTGGTACCAACAAGACCTAAGACTTGACCAGGTCTTGGAGTAGGAAGTCTATGAAGTTTGAAAGAGTTTGCTGAATATCTATGGGTAACTTCTTTCTCTAAATTGGTTGGTAAATTGATAATGTTAATGGCACCAAATGGACATTTCTTCACACAGATACCACAACCGATACACAAATTTTCAGAAATGAAAGCAATTTTTGAAGATGGAGCAACTTCAATACATAATTTACCAGTTTTCACAACTGGACATGCCTTTCTACATTCTTGACGACACTTCTTTGGCTTACATTTGTCATCTGAGACAATTGCAATACGTGTATTCTTACCACCACTACTCATTTTCAAATTCGATTATACCTATGGATCAAATGTAATTAATTCCAACACGAAAATGCAAATTGGTAAAGTTTAAATCTGCCTACACTATCAACTAGTATCAAGGTAAGTTTGGTGTTTCAATATTTGATTACAACTTATTTTGTTTCTCTCTATATTTTTTTTTTTATTTTTTTTTTTTCAGTAAAACATAAAAATTTTTTCAGATTGATGTGAAAACGACCAAATTAACAATAATGGCAGTGTTATTATTAGAGGTCTCTAGTGTTAATGGGAATTCAATGGAAATTCTACCAGTGGATTACCCTGTGCTTATATTAATCAGTTACATGATTGGCTGGAATTGCTGACTTTACTTGATTAACATTATTTAAACTTTGAGTGTACCCTATTAGTCTTATAATATGGTAATTGATGGTTAACGCATTTGAAATTTTTGATTTACCAATTTTGTGAGACAGATCAGTGTACTTCAAGTGTATCGACTCCATCACTACAGACGATCGACTTTAAAATACACTCTGAGCCGTTCCACTTCCTAATGGGGAAAGTTTTTAGAGAGCTGAAGGGGACTCTCAAAATTCGCTAAATTTGTGAATAAAAATAGGGAAGCCAATTCCGCTGGGAATGAGATTTATATATATGGTAAGGTGAGTCACAGTCGCCATGTTTATAGATATGGGTTAGTGATCACTAGATATGGTAGCTGATTGGAGGATGGTTTTGTAGTAGGGCCAGACTACGAGTAATGAGAACTGAAAGAGTCAATAACGGTTATAAATAGATCGACTTCTATATGCCTAGAAAAACCAACTGAGGCGGGCAATGCAGAGATTAGGTGTTTGTTCTGAAGGGCATTTACAAGCATATTCCTCCACCCCGGAAATTAAATCCAAGTAGTCGTTGTACGAACTAAATAGTTAGCGGCAAACAGTATGAGTCAATGTTGTGGAATTAACTCAATTGTGTACTTCTAAATCTGGTAAATCTATTGAATTTCCGCAGCTGTATGCAGGATCTCCCGCGAGAAAACTCCGACTTCAGGTATTCTGTGCTAGAGTTTACTCAATTTCAGCATTCAATTCATCAGTATAAAAACGTAACAACTTAGCGCTAATAGCATAAACAATAACCTATAAGTGTAAATATAGCAAACATAGTTAAATAATTCCCGCTTACTGATATTAATACCATCTAAAGACAGATCGGTAATTCAAATTCCCTTAAAAAGCCGCTTTAGCACATTACAGGTGAGAAAAGCAGATAAAGGATTTCCAAAAACTCCATTTTATTACTAGATTGGGAAACAAGCGCACAATCAGCCTTTATCAGTAAAATAACCTGAGATTTTGTTTCCAAACTAGAATTCCTACTATAAAATCCCTTTATTATCCTGATTCCCTGTTCTTACTATACGTCTCATATTTATAGACTCTTTTATAGATCAATAACATTTTAAGAATCTTTGAACTTTATTTGAAGTTCACTCAATTAGAAAAGACTCAATTCTTATCTTAGTTAATCAATTAATAGCAAACAACATATACAACACGAAAATGACAATTGAAGAAGTTAATGACTCTTACGTTTTCCAAAGTTATGTCTCTAAGAAGAAGCCTATGGTTGTTGGAGGTAAAGGCTTACACATCACTTTAGAAGACCCAACAACTAAGGAACGTAAAGTTGTTTTTGATGCTATGTCTGGTGCTGCAGTTTCATCCGTTGGTCACTGTGACCCTGAAATCGTTGAAGCTATGAAGACAGCTGCTGCTGAATCTGTTTACAGTTTTGGTGCTTTTATCAGTAACTACGCTGCTGAAGAATTAGGTAAATTCATCTGTGACAGATCTGATGGTGCTTTTGCTTCTGCTTTATTCACCGGTTCTGGTTCAGAAGCTAATGAAAACGCTTTAAAGATCATGAAACAATACCACATTGAAAACGGTGAACCAGAAAGATACAAGTTCATCTCTAGAAAACAATCTTACCACGGTTACACCATTGGTTGTTTATCAATCGGTGATGGTTCAAGAAAACCACCTTTTAAAGATATCTTATTATCTGATGATCAAACTCCAAAAGTTTCTCAATGTTACGCTTACAGAGGAATGAAGGAAGGTGAAACCATTGAAGAATATTCTGCAAGATTAGTTCAAGAATTAGAAGACACTATCATTGCTAACGATCCAAAGAAAGTTGCAGGTGTTATCTTTGAAACCGTTGGTGGTTCTACTTTTGGTACTCCAACTCCAGTTCCAGGTTACTTAGACGGTTGTAAAGCCGTTTGTCACAAATACGGTATCCTTTTCATGCTTGATGAAGTTATGTGTGGTTTAGGTAGATGTGGTACTTACCATGCTTGGCAACAATTCATGACCACTGGTGGTCCAGATATTCAATCTGTTGGTAAAGTTATTGGTTCTGGTTTTGTTACTTTAGCTGGTTTATTAATCTCTCCAAAGATCAAGAAAGTTTACGATGAAGGTTCTGGTTTTATCGCTGGTGCTCAAACTTACCACTCTCATGATTTCAACTGTAGAGTTGGTTTAGCAGTTCAACAGAAAATCGCTAGAGAAAATTTAGTTGAAAACATTATGGAAAATGGTACTTACATGGCTAATCAAATCAAGGAAAAATTAAAGGATTGTAGAATCGCTGGTGATATCAGAGGTGCTGGTTCTTTCTGGTCTGTTGAATTAGTTAAAGACAAGGCTACTAAGACTCCTTTCCCACCAGAAGTTGAAATTCAAGCTATGATCAACAGCTTAGCTTTAAAGAAAGGTATTACCGTTATGGCCGCTGGTGGTACCATTGATGGTATTAACGGTGCTCATGTCAGTGTTGCTCCAGCTTTCACTTTAACCAAAGAAGATGCTGAACACGTTGCTACTATCCTTTCTGAAACTATCTTAGAAGTTGAAAAGACTTTATTAGGTTGAATCTGTTAATCTGTATAAGATATTGACTATCTTATACTTTCAATGTTTCTATGTGCGTGTTTTTTTTTCAATTTATATTTGCTTTTTAATCGTTCTTTATATACTCTATATTAATAAATGCGATATAACTTTCTATAAATGAATTCTATTCGTGCTCGTACAGGTTACTCACTATAGTATCATACTCAATGCATAGCTCAGGATTTCTACTGAGATAGGTCTTCAGTCTATTCTTGAAGCTTTTACCATTCCAAAGCTCTTCAGAAGGCCCTTCAGAGTATTTAGGCATACCATGCTGTTCAATAGCAGCACCGGAAGTGATAATCCCACATAAACAAGCAGTATCCCAGTCTTTATCACTCAACACAAACCCCGTACAAAAAGCACCTACGAAAGTGTTACCTGCACCAGTTGGGTCAATCACGTTGAAGTCTTCAAATTTAGGATTATGATAAGCAGGATACCATTTTTGTCTTGTTTCTGTCTTGTCTATCAAGAAACATCCCAATTTACCACATCGTAGTACAATTCCACTCTTCTCATTCTTGGTCATATATTTGATGAATTTTTTGGCTATTCTCTCACAGTCTTCTTTGGTTGTAGGTTCCCCTTCATTGAAAAAAGCAGCTGCTTCTGCAGCGTTTGGTGATAAAACATCAACTTTGTTTAATATCTTTGCACATGCTTCGAATTTCTCAGGTATACAGTCATCTGGTATAGGTTCCCATACTATCAATGGAGGTTTATTTTGTCTTAAAGTCTCTAGAGGTAAGAGCATCTCTTCGCATCTTTCAGGAGAACAAAGCAGATGATATGATTCAGACTGCAATAAATGCGGATACTCTTTCAAATCAGGGATATCAATACGTTTCTTTGGTGTCAGGTACTTGAACGATCTGAACTCTGCTTCACCGTACATATTCCAACCTCTTGAACACTGACGTGACATATCGTATCGTATAATAGCCCCAGTTTTCCACGATTCCAATTCTTCTAGTATTTCAGAAGGCATATCTGAGCCTACGTCTACTATCCATGCGGCTTTTCTTGATTTCTCCCTAGGTAAAACCATTCTTGAGCCAACTATAGTATATGATCCACCACCTCCAAAAATATTGAATTTGGAAGGCTTATCTGGAAAATGAATCTCATCTATGATAAACATCCCCATGGATGTAAATATCGGTACTTCATATTCCACAATTGCACTGTCATTGGTGCTCTCAAAAGTCATGTTTAATTGTGCTTGAGTAGCTTTAAAATTGTAGTCACTTTATAAACACCATGCTAGTACAGAAGTCCATCCATCCTTATAATAAAGTTATACATCTACAAATCACCAGCCTTCAAATTTCTTATCTCTAGTCCAGTGGCTTGTAGAATTAATCATTAGCCACATCTCGGTATACATTTTTTTTTTTTCTTTTTCTCTTACTTAAAGATCTTGAAAAAATATTTCATGCATATATGAATATAGATGGGTGATCAACTCAGAATAGACAGATAGATAAAGTTAGAATAGCACCAAGAAACACCCTTATAATGAGCGATGGGTTTGATCTGAAGAAGAAACAAATAGTGGAGGAGATAGAGCAAACACTCTCAGCAGTGATACCAGATGCCTCTCCCAAAGGAACAATTGATGAATACTGTGTTCCTATCATCAAATTGATAAATCAACATAGGGACATGGTGACAACTTCATCATGTTCAGGAAGAGTCAGTGTTTTTGTTGAAGGATCCAAAATGAAACAGAATACCAACACATTCAAAGTTGGTGCGAAAGGAGAGGGTGGTTACTGGTTATTTGTGACCCATAACGATAGTGAGATAGACAACTGGTGGGTAGACAAAGGCATAATATTCGATAAAGCAATGGGAAATACAGATATGAGCACGTTTGATCCAAGTACGAGATACGTATTGTACAAGTTTGAACCACTGATCTTGCATGTCAAGTGTCGTGATTTGAAAACTGCGCAAGCTCTATATACATGTGCTATGGGATGTGGATTCCGTGAGTCAGGTATTGGTGTAAATAACCTTGTTGCTATACGAACATCTATTAAATTAGACATACCGTTTGGTTACGTGAATGAAAATGGGGATATTGTGTCTTTGGTGCCAGAGCAGTACCTTGCGATCTCTACGATCTTGTCGCATGATAGGTTCAAGGAAAATTTCAGAAAACTAGACCAGCTTTACAATGCAATTAACGATCAGCTGATCAATGCTACACCCGTTGAAGAGGAAAAACAAGAGACAAAAGAAGAAAGAAGAGAGAGAAAAAGAAGAGAAGGTTTAGCTAAACAGGAAAGGGCTAGACAGTTGAAGGAGGAAGCCGAAGCGAGTGCAAACTGGGAGCAGTAGTTGACCATAATTAAGATATCTACAAGAAAACCCATGTGTATTTCTGTATGTATGTATGTATGTATAAACGACAGAAAATGAATAATCACTAAAAACATATAGTACTGTGTTGTAGTCCATAAATAAGCGCCCTAACATTGTCGTGGTGCACATTGCCCAAATAGGCAACACTCTTTCTTTTTCTCGCTTTTTCCGCTTTGTGTCTTCTGCGCAAAAGATTTACTAATTTTCACATACATTACTATGCATAACTATGGTTTGGATCTCATATTTAGTTAAATCAGTAGTATACAAACTGTGATCTAAGTATAGTACAAGCATTGTAATACCTAATACATATATATGACTCAACTTTAACACATTACTTACACAAATCACTACCATACTTCATTATATTCCTCGGATATAAACGCAGCATAGTTAAATCTCATATGCACAGAGGATGACTTCAACTGGGGACTATAATGAGAATTTTTCCTTTTAGTAAAATTCTTATTAACTAAGAAAGAGAATCACTCATTATACATATTTCATAATAATTAGCAGTTACCCTATTTCTCGATCTGCTAAGTATTTTTTTTATAAAAAAATTTTTTTTTTTTTTTTTTTTTTTGTGAAAAAAAATTTTATAAAGGTAAATAGGTTTTACTACTTGTATACCTTGTTATTTTACCTTTATTTCTCTTCTTTCTTCCTTCTTTTCCCTCCTCTCTCTCTCTCTTTCTCCTCCTTCCTCTCTCTTCCAGAAAATCAACTATCGGTACCTTTGTCTCATTTGAAAACAAAGGAAGCTAAATTACTTACTCTCGTTTATACAACTAGTCAAGTTTTTTAGTCCCAAAAAATTTTTCGTGTCATAGTGTTATAAGGTCAGTTTTGAAGAATATTTCCCCATCTCAAAACCACATCTTCTAGCATAAAAAGCTTCATTGATTATTACAGACGAAGGTAAGTTCTGATAATTTGGCATTTTCTGGAAGAGAGTGCAATGTTGGAGTGGCAGTTTCAGTCTGAGGAGGGGGCATAGTGAACAAACAAAACAAGCTTCAGCTTGAAATTTCACTTTTTCAGTCTCAGATTTTAGCAACACTGTAATATTTCATTCGCTTTCGTAAATGTAAAACTTATAATCTCATGTCTCCAAATGATGATTACTAACTTCTCCTCACTGTAAAGTTAACTTTATAGTTTCCCCGTAAAGTACTTCAAATTTGCTTAGTTTGAAAACAAAAAATTTTTAATACAAAGTTTTCAAAGGTATTGATCACGTTCCGATATGTCAGTTGAGAAATTTTCAAACCCTATCACTCCACCAATGGAATCAACCGGTGACACCATGATGACTTTAGAAACTCATGATGGTGTTATCTTACAAGGTTACTCCTTCGGTGCTAATACATCTGCTGCAGGTGAATTGGTTTTCCAAACTGGTATGGTTGGTTACCCAGAATCTATCACCGATCCTTCTTATGAAGGTCAAATCTTAGTTATCACCTATCCATTAGTCGGTAACTATGGTGTTCCAGATCGTAACTTAAAAGACGATATTGTTGAACAATTACCAAAATACTTTGAATCTAACAGAATTCATGTTGCTGGTTTAGTCATTGCTCACTATACCGAGGAATACTCTCATTACTTAGCTAAATCTTCTTTAGGTCAATGGTTGAAAGAAGAAAACATTCCAGCCTTATACGGTGTTGATACCAGAGCTTTAACCAAGAGATTAAGAGAAAAAGGTTCCACCTTAGGTAGAATCTGTTTACAAAAATCTGGTATCTCTAACGATCTCTGTTTATCATCTGAAACCTGGAGAGAAAACTTTGAAATTCCAGAATGGGTTGATCCAAACACCAAGAACTTAGTTGCTAAAGTTTCCACTAAGAAGCCTGTTGTCTACTCTCCACCAGAACATTTAGCCAAAAAGGGTCCAGATGGTAAAGTCATCAAGATTACTGCTGTTGATGTTGGTATGAAGTACAACCAAATCAGATGTTTCGTCAACCGTGGTGTTGAATTAACTGTTGTTCCATGGGATCATGATTTCACCAAGGATGAATATGATGGTTTATTCATCTCCAATGGTCCAGGTGATCCATCTGTTATGACTGATGTCGTTGACAAATTAAGAGTTATCTTAGAAGCTGAAAAGACTCCAGTTTTTGGTATTTGTCTTGGTCATCAATTGATGGCTAGAGCTTCTGGTGCCTCTACTTTGAAATTGAAATTCGGTAACAGAGGTCACAACATCCCATGTACCTCTACTATATCAGGTAGATGTTACATCACTTCTCAAAATCATGGTTATGCTGTTGATGTTGATACTTTATCTCCAGGTTGGAAAGAGTTATTTGTCAATGCTAACGATGGTTCTAATGAAGGTATTTACCACACTGCAAAACCTTACTTCTCTGTTCAATTCCATCCAGAATCTACTCCAGGTCCAAGAGATACTGAATTCTTATTCGATACTTTCATCCAATCTGTTATTGACTTCAAGAAATCTAAAGGTGCTCTCAAAGCTGTTGAATTCCCAGGTGGTAAAATTGAAGAAAACAGAGCTAAGTACCCAAAATTGGATGTCAAAAAAGTTTTAGTCTTAGGTTCAGGTGGTTTATCTATTGGTCAAGCTGGTGAATTCGATTACTCTGGTTCTCAAGCTATCAAGGCTTTGAAAGAAGAAGGTATCTACACTATTTTAATCAACCCAAACATTGCTACTATTCAAACTTCTCAAGGTTTAGCTGATAAGGTTTACTTCTTACCAGTCACCCCAGAATTTGTTAGAAAAGTTATCAAACATGAAAGACCAGATTCTATTTACGTCACTTTCGGTGGTCAAACCGCTTTGAACGTTGGTATTCAATTAAAGGATGAATTCGAATCTCTTGGTGTTAAAGTCTTAGGTACTCAAATCGATACCATTATTACGACTGAAGATCGTGAATTATTCGCTAGATCCATGGATGAAATCAACGAAAAATGTGCTAAATCACAAACTGCCTCATCTGTCGAAGAAGCTCTTGAAGCTGTTAAGAGTATTGGTTTCCCAGTTATTGTTCGTGCTGCTTATGCTTTAGGTGGTTTAGGTTCTGGTTTTGCTGACAACGAAGAAGAACTTATCGAACTTTGTAACAAGGCTTTTGCTGCTTCACCACAAGTCTTAGTTGAAAGATCTATGAAGGGTTGGAAAGAAGTTGAATATGAAGTTGTTCGTGATGCTTTCGATAACTGTATTACCGTTTGTAACATGGAGAATTTCGATCCTCTTGGTATCCATACTGGTGATTCCATTGTTGTTGCTCCTTCCCAAACCTTATCTGATGAAGATTACAACATGTTAAGAACTACAGCTGTTAACGTTATTCGTCACTTAGGTGTTGTTGGTGAATGTAACATTCAATATGCTTTGAACCCATACTCTAAAGAATACTGTATTATTGAAGTTAATGCTAGATTGTCTCGTTCTTCTGCTTTAGCTTCCAAGGCAACTGGTTACCCATTAGCTTATACCGCTGCTAAATTAGGTTTGAACATTCCATTGAACGAAATCAAGAACTCTGTCACCAAAGTTACTTGTGCTTGTTTCGAACCTTCATTAGATTACTGTGTTGTTAAGATTCCAAGATGGGATTTGAAAAAATTTACTCGTGTTTCCAACTTACTTTCATCTTCCATGAAATCTGTTGGTGAAGTTATGAGTATCGGTCGTACTTTCGAAGAAGCTATTCAAAAAGCTATTAGATCCACAGATTACCACAATATCGGTTTCAATAATACTGAAGCTTTGATGTCTATTGATATCGACGCTGAATTACAAACTCCATCTGATCAACGTTTATTCGCTATTGCTAACGCTATGACAGATGGTTACTCCGTTGAAAAGATCCACGACTTGACTAAGATTGACAAATGGTTTTTGAACAAATTAATGGGCTTAATTCAATTCGGTAACCACATCGCTTCCTACGGTGTCAAAGAGAAATTACCAGTTTCTGTCTTAAAAGAAGCTAAACAATTAGGTTTTGAAGATAGACAAATTGCTAAATTCTTAAACTCTAACGAAGTTGCTATCCGTCGTCTAAGAAAAGATGCCGGTGTTTTACCATTTGTTAAACAAATCGATACCGTTGCCGCTGAATTCCCAGCTTATACCAACTACTTATACATGACTTACAATGCTGACTCTAGTGATGTTGAGTTTAATGATCATGGTATCATGGTCTTAGGTTCTGGTGTTTACCGTATTGGTTCCTCAGTTGAATTCGATTGGTGTGCTGTTCGTGCTGTTCGTACTTTACGTCAAGAAGGTTTCAAGACCATTATGATCAACTATAACCCAGAAACTGTTTCTACCGATTATGATGAAGCTGACAGATTATATTTCGAAACTATCAACTTAGAAAGAGTCTTAGATGTCTATGAAATTGAAAAATCTGCTGGTGTTATTATTGCTATGGGTGGTCAAACCTCTAACAATATTGCATTACCTCTCCACCGTCAAAATGTTAAGATCTTAGGTACTTCTCCAGAAATGATTGACTCTGCTGAAAATCGTTACAAATTCTCTCGTATGTTGGATAAAATCGGTGTTGATCAACCTGCTTGGAAAGAATTGACTTCTTTCGAAGAAGCCGAAGAATTCGCTGAAAAGGTTTCTTATCCTGTTTTAGTTCGTCCATCTTATGTCTTATCTGGTGCTGCTATGAACACTGTCTACTCTCGTGATGATTTAGCTTCATACTTATCACAAGCTGTTGAAGTTTCTCCAGATTACCCAGTTGTTATCACCAAATATATCGAAAACGCTAAGGAAATTGAAATGGATGCTGTTGCTAAAGATGGTAATTTGATCATGCATGTTGTTGCTGAGCACGTTGAAAACGCTGGTGTCCACTCTGGTGATGCTACTTTGATTGTTCCTCCACAAGATTTAGATAAGGAGACTGTTAGAAGAATTGTTGAAGCTACTGCTAAGATTGGTAAAGCTTTAGATGTTACTGGTCCATTCAACATTCAATTCATCGCTAAAAACAATGAAATCAAAGTTATTGAATGTAATGTCCGTGCTTCTAGATCTTTCCCATTCAACTCCAAGGTTGTTGGTACTGATATGATTGAAATGGCTACCAAAGCTATCTGTGACTTACCAGTTACTCCATACCCAGGTGAAAAACTTCCAGATGATTACTGTGCTATCAAGGTTCCACAATTCTCATTCTCTCGTTTATCAGGTGCTGATCCAGTTCTTGGTGTTGAAATGGCTTCTACTGGTGAAGTTGCATGTTTCGGTCACAACAAATACGAAGCTTACTTGAAATCATTGTTATCCACTGGTTTCCAATTACCAAAGAAGAACATTTTACTCTCCATTGGTTCATTCAAAGAAAAACAAGAATTATTACCATCTATCAAACGTATGCATCAATTAGGTTACTCATTATTCGCTACTGCTGGTACTGCTGATTTCATTCAAGAACATGGTGTTCCAGTCAAATACTTAGAACTCTTGAATGAAGACGAAGAAGATCAAAAAGCTGAATACTCTTTGACTCAACATTTAGCTAACAACTTGATCGACTTATACATTAACTTACCATCTTCAAACAGATTCCGTCGTCCAGCTTCATATGTTTCAAAGGGTTACCGTACTCGTCGTATGGCTGTTGATTATGCAGTTCCATTAGTTACAAATGTCAAGTGTGCTAAATTATTGATTGAAGCTATTGCAAGAAACATCACCTTAGATGTTAGCAACATTGACTCTCAATCCTTCCACAACACAATTGAACTTCCAGGATTTGTTTCAATCTCTACTTTTGTTCCATCCCTCTCTGGTCCTTCTGCTGCTGTTGCTTTCGAAGATGTTACCAAGACTGCATTGGCTTCAGGTTTCACATTCACATCTATCTTACCAATGACTTTAGAAGGTGCTACAATTACTGATGCTCGTTCTTTAACTGTTGCTAATGAAGCTACTCAAGGTTCTGCATACACTGATTACTCATTCTCTGTTGCTGCTACTGAAGACAATGATTCCCAAATTCCATACGTTGCTTCCTTAACAACTAGTATGTACGTTCCATCAAACGAATTCTCAAAGAACAAGCTTTCATCAACATCTGCTCATTTTGGTAGCTGGCCAGAAAACAAGCCAATTGTTACTGATGCTCAAACCACTGATTTAGCTTCTGTTTTATTATTGGCCTCATTATACAACCGTAAGATTCACGTTACTGGTGTTAGCAGAAAAGATGACTTGGCTTTAATCACCATGTCAAAGGAAAAGAAATTAGATGTTACTTGTGATGTTTCAGTTTACTCTCTTTTCTTATCCCAAGTTGATTACCCAACCGCTACATTCTTACCAACTAAAGAAGATCAAAAAGCTTTATGGGACAACTTATCAGAGATTGACTGTTTCTCCATTGGTTCATTACCAACTCGCTTAGCTGAATTCTTGAAGGAACCAATCACTGCTGGTATGGGTATTGCTGATACACTTCCATTATTATTCTCTGCTGTCAGTGAAGGTCGTCTTACCATTGAAGATATTGTTTTACGTTTACACTCTAACCCAATCGCTATTTTCGGTTTAAGAGAACAAGACGCTTCTGTTGAAATTGATATTGATCGTCTTGTTTCTTCATTAAAGGGTAAGAATTCTAACCAATGGTCACCATTTGCTTCACGTGGATTGAAAGGTGCTGTTGAAAGAGTTCACATGAATGGTCAAACTGTTTGTCTTGAAGGTGAATTTGTTGTTTCAGAAGCTTTAGGTAAAGAAAATGCATACTTAGTTCAACACCCAGCTTCAGCTTCATTAGCTACTCCAGCTCAAAACAACGATGTTGGGTTAGCTGCATCTCCAATCACCAGACGTGCTTCACGTTTCTCATTCGATACTACCCGTGGTCTTTCTTTAGTCAACTCATTAAAAGACTCCTCGGCTATCGATGATAGTGAAGAAGCTCCAACTGGTGCTCAATTAGTTTCTTCAAGACCACCACGTGAATTAAGTCCACCAAATGCTATCATTTCATACATTCGTGGTGACAATCCATTCTTACGTCGTTCTGTCTTATCTGTTAACCAATTCTCTCGTTACCACTTACATGCTCTTTTCGCAGTTGCCCAAGAAATGAGATTAGGTGTTGAAAGAGAAGGTGTCTTAGATATCTTAAAGGGTAGAGTCTTAACTACTGCTTTCTTTGAACCATCAACTCGTACATCATCATCTTTCAATGCTGCTATGCAAAGATTAGGTGGTAGAGTTGTTTCAATCTCAGAACAAGGTTCTTCAGTCAAGAAGGGAGAAACTTTACAAGATACTATCAGAACTATGGCTTGTTACTCCGATGCTATTGTTTTACGTCATCCATCTGAAGAAAGTGCTGATACTGCTGCTAAATACTCACCAATTCCAATTATCAACGGTGGTAATGGTTCTCGTGAACACCCAACTCAAGCATTTTTAGACTTATTCACTATCCGTGAAGAATTAGGTACTGTGAACGGTATCACTGTTACCTTCATGGGTGATTTGAAATACGGTAGACCAGTTCATTCCTTATGCAGATTATTACGTCACTACCAAGTTCGTGTTCAATTAGTTGCTCCTAAGGAATTAGCACTCCCAGAACACCACCGTCAAGAATTAATTGACGCTGGTATGTTAGTCTGTGAATCAGAAGAATTAACTAAAGAAATCATTGCTAAATCCGATGTCTTATATTGTACCAGAGTTCAACAAGAAAGATTTGCTGACAAAGATCAATATGAAAGATTAAAGGATTCATACATTGTTGACAACAGGATCTTATCTTACGCTAAACAACACATGTGTGTTATGCATCCATTACCAAGAGTCAATGAAATCAGAGAAGAAGTTGATTTCGATCAACGTGCTGCTTATTTCAGACAAATGAGATATGGTTTATTCGTCAGAATGGCCTTATTAGCTATGGTTATTGGTGTTGATTTCTAAGCTTCCTAATCATTGAATAGCATAAGTTGTTGATGGTTTATATTCATAGCTCTGATGTACAAATTTGGGGAAATGGCTACATTATCCTATCAATATCAAACTACTCAATTCATGGCTCATTCTACAAAAAAAAACACAAAAACACATTTGATTTTCTTATCAAACTAATCCTTCCTATCATTAATGTCTAGAAAAAAAATTATATTTAAATAAAAAATTCTGTTTTACGTTTGTTCTTTTTTCACTAATCTTCAAATTTTGCAGTTACATATTAACTTAATAAAATTTATATAAAATCAAACGTTCCATGTATATATAATTTAACGAATCAATAAAAAGAACAGTTTTTCTTTTATTTTATGTGTGTTGCGTGTGTTTCTTTAGCGTGAAAGAAGTTGAAGTGGCTAATACAAAAGTGAAAAGTGAAGCGCTCACAAAAAAATATGTGCCACCTGCCGGAATCGAACCGGCGATCGCTTCATTACGAGTGAAGCGCCTTACCACTTGGCCAAGGAGGCTAAAATCTCCCCTGAAAGGGTGCATTTAAATCCTTGTAGACTATATTTTCATGCGCCAGCTTTTTCATCATTTTTTTTTATCAAAGAAGGGTAGACGTAGTATACGAAGTATACAAAATGAAAGCTGAAAAGAAAAAGAACTGACTGAGATTTCAAAGTTTCTCGATCTATGCTTTCAGATTGCAGAAAAATTGAAAAAATGCTCGAGCCTCGAAAACTTGTTTTAGCGCCAATGTTCACAGGCATTGTGTTATAAGAATTGATTAGCAGTTATTGTTCTAGTAATAAAGAGCATGGGTCTTTCTCAGAATAATGTGTTTTCTCCTTATTGAAAGATTATATAAGTTTTAATTTGTCACATTTAAGATTTTAAAAAATGTGGTATACTTGATTTTCTATACGAAAAATTAATTTTTTAGGTTAATCTAATTGCAAAAATTCAAAATTTGTTTTATACTTGATATACTTGACTCTAATAGTTTGTATTTGATCATACTTCCTGACTGAAAGACATGCAAACCCAGAAGCCAGTCGCTCTATTCAATATAAACTTTTATATGTCTTAGAATACTATACACTTTTCCAGGTACATAATATATATAAACCTTTTAATCACTATACAGATCATTGCACAATTTTTGGCTCCATGTTGAGACAAAGCTTACTCAGTTTTGGCAGCTTTGGCATCACGAGCAGCATAAATTTTAGCAGTGAATGGTTCTTCGAAGAAGAGAGCAATTTCATACATAACATAAACAAATATGGTAGCGAAAAGACCAGCAGGTTTACCAGTCCATAAGGCGGTACCTAAGAAGCACAAGGTTGAACCATGATACATTGGGTTATTAGTGACGTTAAATGGGAAGCCAGTTACCCTTTCATCCATCAAGATACCAAAGTAGTCTCCTAAGTAAGTACCTGTAACACCTAACGCGTACATAGAACTTAAGACTAAGATATTACCAATAGCGAAAGTGGCGATAGCAGCAGCCTTAACATACTCACCTGATAACAATTCAGATGATGGTTGATCTAGCAAGGCATCATGGTAGAGTTTGTCTCTTACTAAACCAAGTGAAAAGATGGTAGCGGCCAAAAGATAACAACCGACCTTAGCACTTCCGAATGAGAGTTTGGTAAGGATGTGAGTCTTATATTCTAATCTAGCGGCGATATTCCAAAAGATTGGATTGAATGCAATTGAGCATAGAGCGACTGAAATAGATAAATAAATTGTTAGTAAAAGAAAATATTGAAAAAATAGGTTCGAAAAATCAGCACTTCAAGGCGGAGATCAAGATTAACAATAATGTGGGGGATACTTACTTTGGAAAGATTTCTGATTGAGATCAATCTCAGAAACGAGCTGTTGCACAATGGGTTGATATTTTTCGACGTATTCCATTTTATAAAAAGTTCAATTGATATAAACACAGTAATTACTTTAACCAGAGAGATTTCAAAACAACTAGAATTGTGAAAAATTCAAGGGAATATAAAATGGTATTTATACTTTTAGACTCTCTAATTTTCTACTTTGTTGGGCTAAGTGAATCACTTTCATGTGATTTTCATTATCTTCCCAATTAGGAAATACAATGTAGTACAAAATTACATGTCATAAAAAGTTACAAAATATTATATTGGAAAACCTCCACTGCAATGTTTATTTGTAAACTGTATAGGTATAAAAAAGCAAAAAAAGTCACAAACACAAAAGTAAATAATAAAATGACACGGACATACGTATAAAGAAAGTCAAGAGCACAAACTAACCAAAATCAGTGTACACTAGGGGAATCTTGTAGACTTTCTTGCGCCAATCTTCTTTCAATTTCAGCCAATTCTCTTTCTCTGGCTTCAATTTCTTCTCTTTTCAACATCAAGTCCCTTTGAACTCTTTCTTCAAAGGCTCTAAGTCTTTCTTCTTCCAGCCTTATTTGTTCTTCTTTCATACTGAAGTTTCTGATGACTGGAGAGTCTACAAGAGCAGGAGAATCCATTTTAGCTGGAGCACCGTTACCGTTTACAACATTTGATTGACTACCATTATTATTCAAGGTCATCTCAGAATCACTATCATTGTCTGCCAATGTCTTAGTTCTGTAGTTTTCGTATAATACTTCATGTGTAAAATCTTTGAAATCATTGAGGTGAGATATCAAGAGGGTATTTTTAAGAGTCAAAAAGTCACTGATTTCATTGTCCATAATGTCAACTACACCCCATGGGTATTTTCTCACTCTCTTAACTTCTCCAGTTTCTTCATCTTTAATTGTAGTATTGGAACCCATTACGGCAAACGGTAAGTTCTTCTGTAAGTATCTGTTCAATTCAATTGTTTCATCATCCAAGGAATCTTCCACATTGAAAAATTCGTCATTGAAATCAAAAACTGGAAGCTGATAGTACTCAATGTCTTCCATTATAAGTTTCTTGTTGAGTTTCAATTCAGATGCAGTCAATGAATCGGCTTTACTAATCACTGGGATTATATTCACTAACTCTCCTAACTCTTGCATGATTTTTATATCTATTTCTTTTAATCCGTGACCTGTTGGGTTGATAAAGTAGAGACACACATGAACTCTACCATCCTTAAATCTTGGGTTTCTTTTAAGTTTTGACTCTTCAATCAAGATTTCATCAAATTGATGTTTCAAATAGTCTTTGATGATTTGGAAACTAACAGTGTTGTCTAAAGAGTCACCAAAACCTGGAGTATCTATCAAGTTTAAGTTGATCTTGACACCTTCGGAATCAGATAATTCAACTGTAGACTTACGCAACTGTAGGTCTCTATCAGGATTAGAAAGTTCTTCTGGGGTATATAAATTGATAGTTGAAGATGGCTCCACAATGAGTTGGTCACATAACGAGTTGATGAATGTTGATCTGCCTGAACCTGATTGTCCAATGACCATAACGGTGAAGTTCAAGGACTTCTTGAGGTTCTTCTTCTTTCTCAACTATAATATCAAAAGGTGGAAGCAAAAAATGCTAGTTAGTATTCAAAAATGCTCATATTTTTGGACATCTGGGGGAATCCTGAGTGATCTGATTGCTCCTCCTAAGCAACTTAACGCGATTAACTCAATTGACACATCATGATCCTTTGGATATCATAAAGGTAATACATACAGCTGCCGAGCTTCCAATAATAGTGACCATTATTATACCTGTCTTGTTATAGTTATCTAGTTACAAAAGTACTAGTATGCTTACAACCAAACTCTACTATAATAGCAAACACTTCATGGAATGTGTACACTTCAAGCTCTTTGCAACTCGAAAAGAAAAACAAAAATTTTGATGAAAACGGAAAACGCGTCTTTTCCTCTCTGTGAACATTCTGACTTGTTAAAAAATCTGCCATTCTTTTCGTAGTGTAGAAATCGGGTTACTAAGGATTATCTCCAGCTTCTGCATGTCTTTTGAGTTGATAGGTATTGGATAGTGGTTGAGCTGGTATATGTTAAAGGCAACCTAGTAAGCATTGATATGCACTTGAGCAGAGAGGCAATGACTGATGTTGCAGACTTTGATGCGTCAAAGTATCATGAGGCAGACTACCACTTGCATGAAACCATACTGAAGTACACTAACTTCAACAGACTGATAAGGTTTCTTGAGAGCTCGATAGACTCAGATTTACCTAGAATCAAGGGTCCAAATAAGGAACTACTTAACAATTTGCTCACTATCGTCACCTTAGGCGAGGAAAATACTCCACAAGTCTCTTCAATTGATGATAAAGGTTATAATAGACGTCCTCTCAACCTCCGATCTTTGGATCTTATTCATCACATGCTCTCTATAATGGAGGAAAATCCCGCCGACGACGACGAAGTTGAGCATCTCGATGATACCGATATATACCTTTCTCATGCCGGTAAGTGGTTTCAATCTAAGCAGGCAAGCGAAGATGAGAAAAAGGTATTAAAGGCTAACGTGGACTCCGTATTCTCGTTTCTTGAGGCCAAGCAGTCTAGTGAACATGAATCAACATCACAGAAACAAGGTTTGTCTCAAAGACCACTGTCACAATTGATATCCACAAAAACACAACCAGCTAAAGAACACATTGCGGATTACATAAACTTGTCAGAAGAGGACTCTTTTAGTAGTGATGATGAGGAAGATTTGCTGATTGTGGGAAGCAGTATTCCTTGTACTCCCAAGAAAAGAAAAATAGAAGAGTCTGACATTATCACATCTCCTAGAGAAAAATCAACTATGGAGACATTTAATAGTAACAACAAGACGCATTATGAAAAGGGGGTACTAAGTAACCTTCATTTTGATAAACTGACAGTCAATATATGGGATTACCTTCGTTGGGGCTTCAAATGCTCAGCGTTGAGGAGAAATGAAGAAATATACAGGAAAGCATGGAAACTTTGGAAGACTTTGCTATCATTGTTCACAAAAGTGATTCTGGATAACTTTGAAGAGCAAGTAAGGTCTATAAAGAAATTCCCTGAACACAATAAGAAGGAAATAAAGAAATTTTTGGAAAGCACATATATATATAAGAATCTTCAGCTGTTGAATAAGAATAGCTTCAAACAAGCTGGTTATGATCTTATTGAAATAGTGTTCATGGATGAGGACTTCGATACAAAACAAATATTTGATAACGATCTGAGAGTGTTGTCATGTTATGTTCCAATTGAGGAAGACGATGAACCATATAACAGCGAAAGCTTCTTGGGATTGGACTCAATACAATTACGCAAGTCTTACTTGTATATGTTTTACATTTTGGCTAAACTCAAACCTCACGATGACAGAGACTTGCCAAATACTTTCATTGATGAATTGGCAAGCCGACTTCTTCAATGTACATACTACGATTTTCTTGAGTTTTTCACAGTACACGATGCTCACTCAGGTGAGTTGGAGCTGGAATTTTTGATGTCAGTTTCTTTTGTCTGCTCTCAACAAATTACTCTTATAATAGACGATCTTGCTGAAAGCTGTTCCCAGGAAAAACCGTTTTACCGGGACCCAAATATATCAGACGATTTACTACAGTTTATAAAAGATGCAACCATTCCTAC
Source organism: Wenyingozyma methanosorbosa (assembly GCA_030570755.1). NCBI lineage: Eukaryota > Fungi > Ascomycota > Pichiomycetes > Pichiales > Pichiaceae > Wenyingozyma > Wenyingozyma methanosorbosa. The sequence goes on from JAJLWP010000024.1 coordinate 132,579, forward strand.
AAAAATCTCAAACTTCACAAAAGGCCATGATGATCTTCGCAGGATTCAAGTGATAATTAACTTTTGGCTCTCAGTATGGATCAAATACTCATGGAGAAAATGTGAGAAGAAGTTGGATACAAAGGCTAGGTTGCTGCGCGCATTGAAACATGGTCAACTCGTGCGAAATGACAGTCTCAAGAGTCTTCTAACGCAGTATAAATGGAGTGAGAGCGATCATACAAAATACCAATTAGTTGACTTACTGGAACTTTTCAAATCAAAGCTCATGATATAATTAGATATTTTGTAACATAAACCATTGGAAATTTTGTTATTTTCCTGTATATATTATACATGCATATAAATATTTTGGAAATAGATATCGAATCTATTTGACTTGTATATGTACCAGACAATCAAGTGTCTTACGAACTGTGAGAATATGCCAAGGGATTAGAGAGTTCGCGTCATTGCTTGTAGTTTCGTCATCATCTTCGTTATCAAGCGAAGTGCGTGAGCCTGATAAGGTTTCTTTGGATGTGATACCCCAAACATTTGTCATTTGTGATAAGTTTTTGTATTGTCTCAGTATATTTTTCAAAAGTTCTGTCGAGTTGATACCAGATTGACAGCTCAACAAATTAACTTCAAATACTTTCTTGTTCAAGTTGTAAAGGAAACCTGTACGTAATGGCATTCTGATAGATTGATTTGATAGTGGTTGGGCAACTTGAAGAATAATAGCGTAAACCTCGTTGTAAATATCTACCAACACTGAATCAGTGGAATGACCAAGTCCATTCTCTGGAGATGGAGCTGACTGTCCAGCGTAATCATATCCATATGTAGGTGTATTCATATTATGTTCAGGACTTTCCATCTTACTAAAGAATACAGGAGTCATCATTGATGCTGTGGAACCGACTGTGTACCTATTATTCACCGATGGGTAACCGTACAGCTGGTCTTGCATTGGATCTGCAGTATTTATGTCATCCTTCTCATCAGATAATATCAGGGTTGACGATTCAAGTTCTACTGTTAACACAATTAGCGTAAGTCTGTTATTCTTCATAGAGAGTCTCTTCCATTCTGTCAACTCATCGTCTGGAATCATATTATTCAATCTGGTCAGGATCACATACACTTTACCACTATGACGAGAGACGTATCTTAACGTAATATCAAAAATGTTGTTGGACACCTCTTCGAAGTTTTTCGCCAACGGAGAGTTTTCACCGATATACCAAGATTTAACAAAGTTGATAGCACCATATTGATCAGTCCATGTGGCCACACACCAGTTTCTATCTATGGAGCGTTCGTAACAAACATGAAGAAACAGTTCATCTGCAATAAGGTTCTTAGCAATTGGTTGTTTAGTCAACATAAAGTAAATTCTCTTAGGTAGCTCTTTAGCAATGGTAATGAAAGTTTTTCTATCTTTGTACACTGTGCCTACACGTTGTTCATATGTTGTGTTGGTTAATTCTTTCAGTGCAGGTAGACTAGGAGTTAAGTTGTAGAGATTTAAAGCTAATGAGCTCAGTTTAGCAATTGAGTATACTGTAAAGTTTTGACTCTTTGACAGATAGAAGTCTATTGGTATGCTCTTGAAGAATGTAGTATATGGAACATTGACAGATATCATTGAGACTGAATTACCCTTGGTAGACATTTTTCTCTTCTTTTTCTTATCCTCGCTTGTGTTTGAAGCTTGAAATTCTTGCTCTACCTTCGCTGTTGTGAGATTAGTGTTAAACTCGTTTACAACTTTACTCATACTGATATAGGAACTTAAGTGGCTAAAAGGTGTGGTAAACATCAAGAGAATTGGCTTTCCTATAAGCTGGCTCCTCTCTGAATCATTTGATCTTAGATATTGTTGTTGTAAGGATTTTGCTAAAGCGAGTAGGTTAGTTTGAATAGCATCCCAATAGTCATTTTCATTAAGACAACTGCTTACATCTACTTCAAGTATACCATCGTTCAAAATAAACCCTTGACTCTGTAAATCTGGATTGGAGATTTCAAGCTTTGAAATAGATCCCAATCTACAACTCTTATAACTATCGATGAGTGAGTTCAGGAACACACTTGTTTTATACATCAAATAGTCCGATGCCTTAGGACTAACAAAAATGATTGAAAAGTCTTTTTCACCATTGAGAGGTTGTAAGTTGAGTACATTCCAAAAGTTCAAACTTGTCTCATTGATCTTCATACTTTGATCTAGTCTCTTAACGTTCACTATAGTTGTTGGAATTCTGAAAATTCCATCAGGTGTCACATTTTTCTTGATATTTGCATTCATTGCTGCTTTGCTCTCAGGGTTGAAACGCTTTGAGGCTCTTGATTCTTGTAAATTAGTCTCAGACATTTCAGGAACAGAACTTATATTCATCAATGGGGAAGTTGTAGCAAAACTTGGGTCATCATATTCATTTTTGTGATCGTTATGAGATGGGATATTGTAGTTGTTCTCATATTTGAATACTATTTCATCATTACCGTTACCAGTAGGATAGTTCGTATTTTCGTTTCCCGGAGCTATCAGTGCGTTTTCATTAGGGAATAAACATTGGAAGTACTTTGTTTTTGGAGACATTTTTGTCTTTGTTAAAAGTTCATGCAATTTGATTTTCTCAACTCCTGGAAATACTGTACCAAGAAGTGCTCTAATACCTTGCGTAAGATCTCTTGGATCCTCGCTGGTGCCTGCCGTTTGAGCATGTCCCTTGGAAAGGCTAGTTACATCCGAGAAGGCAATCAATTCTTGAAGATATGGTAGTACCTTTGCAATTTCATCTATTGATATCACAGGATTTTGCGATAAAAATGTTGATGGGAAAGTACACGTTGGCGGTCCTCTTAAGATCCAGAACAACCAATTTTGGATTTCGTTGGAATTCAGGATGAGATTGCTGTTTACTGCTGGTGATGCACTGGTACCCAAAGAATACCCTTGATTGTTTTGTGAGGCAATAGCAGAATCTCCTGCAGATATCGTACTTTCAGTAAAACCCGAAGATCCAGCTGCTGATCCTAGTAGCTCAGAGTTTTGAATAATACCCAATCCTACCTTTTCATTTGCATATGGAATCATTGGCTTACCGGCGTCTTCATTATTTGAGATGTTGAGTTTTGTTGGACTATAATTGGACCATACACTATCCGGACCTTCATCTTCATTGATACTCATGCCATTATTCAAGTTGTTATTACGATAATTGTCTTCATTGTCATCATGTTCATCACCATCATCAAGCTTACTATCTTCATCGTCATCGTCGTCATCGTCATCGTCGTCGTCATCGTCATAATTTTCCCTTTCCATTTGATCTCCATCATCACTTGAGTCGTCATCACTGTCATTCATCAATTGAGAGTCTAAGGTGTTTCTTGGAGGTAACTCTCCAGCTCTCCAGAAGGTTGGCGTTGTAGATGTACTTTCTGGATATAGCTTGACATGAGAAGTGACTGGTGTAGATAGCTCACCACGGACAAAAAATTTACCACCATTTGAGTACTTACTGTCAATGTCTTTTTCGATTAATGGATTGAAATTCAGTGGGGCAAAGATCGATTTCTTGGAGTCTCTTGGGGTCATAAGTTTCTCATCAACAGAAGATGGAGCATTACACTCAGATGGTGATGGAGATGCAAAAATTTGAAAGGGGATTGGCGATGGTGCACCAGGGTCTTCGTAAAGAACACTGGAAGGTGGAGGAGGTGCAGATGACTCCTCACTATTTTTGGATGTTTGATTGTAAGATGGAACATCTAACTCATTAGCACGTCCCGTGCCACCATTGTTGGACTTAACAGCGACACTTTCTGGATGATTTTCATCCTTCAAGTTGACATCTTCAACTTGACTTGATTGAAGATCGGTATTTTTGTCCACCTGCAAATCATCTAATGCTTCAGAATCTACGGTATCACGCTTTTCTTTATCTGGAGATTTTGTGTCCTTATCATTATTCATTTCATCATCCATGTCACCAAACAATTCATCCCAATCTTCATCTTCCTTAGGCTCACCTCCTTCATCGGGATTGACATCCTCCGTGTTTCCATCTTTGTCATCAGACTCACCGAATAAATCATCAACAGTTGTCTTGTCATACTCTCCTTCCTCGTTCGGATTCGCGTGATTCTCTATCATGTGGTTCATTTCGTTATTCACAATGATATCTGGATTCTCTGGAAATTCAGATGTTGGATTCGACAAATCTTGAAATGATCCATCCAGCATCTGAGAAGTTGGGTCGTGAATATTTTGCATCCAATCAGACATAGAATTTGGGTCAACAGCAGGAGACCTTTGGTTACCAATGTCACTGAAATTAACGCCCTGGACAAAATCAAAGTTATTGTGATTATCAGCCGAGCTAGTACTCATATCTTTCTTCTTTGGTTCTACAAAGGGGTCTGAATTAGCCAGTAATTCTGCTCTTCTACTTTCTTTTAATTTTTCCTGCTCTTTTCTTTCCTCTTCCAGTTTCTCATGTAGATCAACAAAATCTTCAACGAAACCCAAAGGGTCATCAAGCTCTAAACTTTGGTCTCTCACATTCGTTGTATTGGAAGAACCAGGAGTTTGTGCGCCGGCTGTTGCGCCATTTGTTGAGTTTGCAGCATTATTTGTCTGTTTGTGGTTGCTTTGACTGAAAATGTCAAAGTCACCATCAGATGCGAATTGAACAAAGCAAAGTTCCAATGGCCACATTATATATTTTGTATTGGGGATGAAGGTGTCGAGAAAAGAGGAGATTTTCGGCGTAAGTCCATTCATGTGATTCAAATTGGGAATCAGTTTTATCCATTTCTTCTTTGGCGAGTCGCTATTGTTCGTTTGAGCGTTACCGTATTGTTCTGGATCTAATTTAATATTGATATGCTCTTTGAGTAGTTTCAAAAGTTTCTCGTAGTTTACTGGCGCTTCGGTAGTCACTGAACTTCTAAGAGAATTTTTTATAGCGCAAGAACAACGGACACCAGTGGGGCATATGTAAATAACAAAATTCTTTCTGTCCATGAATGAATCACTAGACTCTATCAAAGAGGATAGTTTGTAGAATTTGAAAGATTGCGAAAGCGACATATTGACCATAAGATCATCGTTATATCCTAGCGAAGGATTGAATTTCAGTAAGCAGTATGGGTTCAGTTCGATTTTGTCTTTTGAAGATGGTGATGAAGATGAAGAAGAGGATGGAGATGATGTTGGCTTGCGCCCCTGTTCTTCTATATTAAGATCACTTGAAGACACAATCATCTGATTGCCGAAGGGGAACAATTCTGTGGAATTCGGGAGGCTGTAATCACTCAAGTCACTGAGCTTCCATGTTATGTATTTCTTCACAGCCCTCAAGAAACTCAAATACATCATACTGACTGATCTGTTATGTGCCGGTATAGAAGAAGGAGTCTTGAAGACGATGTTCGAATCAAAACTTGTAGCCGCTATCAACTTCAGAAGTAGCTTGTTCTCTGTGATTATATTATCTATAGCATCTTTCAACTGACTTGATCCTATATCATCGTTTTTGTTATTGGCATCAATTTGAAATATACATATTTCTTTCTTTGCGATGTAGAAGAAGGTGTCTTTGATGTTGTAGTCTTCTTCCAACTTAGTCTTTATCAATAGTTCATATGAGTGGATAAATTGAGGATACTTGGCTGCTGATGTGACATTATTCCCACTGTTAGGAGTGGAACCCTTTCCTGACTCTATCACAGCACCAGATTCTGCACTAGCACCTACTCCAGTACCTGAAGATGTCGTATTCTGTGATTCTCCGGACTCCTGTTCTTCCGGCTTGGGCTCGTATATCTGGTAGGAGAAGTAATTGACTCGACTCATTGATGCAAAGTTATAGAAATTTGTCGATGTTGGGGATTTGTCCTCCAATGATTCATCTGCATTTATCCTGGTTTGCACATTACCAGTACCATATGCATGGCCATTGCCATTACTCCCTATATTTAGCTGGGAAGTGAACAATGGATTCAAATCATCGATTTTGAACATTTTGTGGAAATTTTATTCCTTTTGAGGTTACTAGCTATACCTATATGCTATGTTTTTCTTGAAATCAATGAATACACATGAGATAGAAGCCATAATAGTCCCCAGTAGTTGTTATGCCTCCATCTGAATAAAGTGTGCATTGGGCTTTAGCATTGTCTATATTTTCCCTTAACTGTGAGGTCTCTAGTGTGTATTATTTTTACTTTCCTCTTTTCGTTTTTTTGAGAGCGCTCGACGAGTTTGGCTATGAAGAGGTTGATAAGCATATGGTACAAGAAGGTTGTAATCAAATTAGGCTTGGGATTCGGAAAACGCTCTTTACTCATCATACACTGATTCAAGATGGCTAGTATGTATCTATTATGGCAAATAATCATTATTCACAAAATGATATACTAACTTTAAATTAACTTCAATTAAATCTCAACAGAAGCTAAAGCTAAGACTACAGTCGTTCAATTAATCTCTACCGCAAAAACAGGTTACAGGAAGACTTTACTGGTCCAAAGAGGTGTACCAGCTATAACACAAGTCAGATATGACCCTATTGTGCAAAGACATGTGCTGTTTGTCGAACAAAAGAAGAGAAAAGGTGAACAGCCACCACCTCTTGATTTCTCCAGAGGTGCTTACAACTGGACTAAAAAGAAGTAATCTTCCAATGCATATTGATCATCTTTTCAAGACAGTATATACACAAGGCATTTTGGCAATGTTGCATCCATTAGTCGCTAGGCATCTTAAACTGACCGCATACTGTATTCTATAGATGTGGATCCGTAGCTGCCAAATTTACTCGACGAGGCGACATTGTCTCATGATTTTACTGTTTTCATTCTATTTATTCGAGTTACATCTACATACACTATACTTTCTCTGTACATACGTTAATATCATGCTCTAATGAGCTATATTTTACACACTAATATCTACCCATGCTGTTACTACTAGTAGTCAATGTATATAAAGAGAGTGAAAAATTTAAAGGTTACCCGCTTTTCTGTTTCTCAATAATTTTTCCTAGGGACAGAGAGACAGAGCTCAGAGACCCAGAGAGTCAATCAACCAGTCAATCAGTCAATCAATTATGAAATATTGTATACATGATTGTAGTTTGTATCATTTGTCTTTCCGAACCATGCGTCCTTTTGTGTCAATACATTAGTTACACTTCGTTTTTCAATCATATTGTGTGAAACAATCCATTGCTTCACATCTCTTGCTAATTTTCAGTTGACAAGAAGAATATATATATTGAAAAGAAAATGAGCGAAGAAGGAATTGTAAAGCCAGAGGAAAAGGAGCATGTCTTACCTGAGACCCCTGCCGGTACTCAATCGGCGTCGGTTAATGGTGGTTCTAAGGCTGGTCTAGTGAAAGAAGAGACAAAAGAAGATGAAGTCAGATTTGCTGAGTCCGACAAAGATTCTAACGAGGATGAAAATCAAAAGGAAAAGATTTTGAACTCAGAAAAGGAGAAGAATGAGGATGGCAATGAAGATGACAATCTAGACGAGGATGAAGACGAAGAAGACGACGAGGATGAAGATGATGAAGATGACGAAGAAGATGATGTCAGATCAAGAAAAAGAAGAAGACGTAATCAATTCTTGGATGTTGAAGCCGAAGTTGACGATGATGAAGAAGAAGAGGAGGATGACGAAGAAGCCGAAATTTTCCAGAGAGAATTTTTGGCTGATGACCACACCAATGATGTAGGTGATGGTGCCGCTCCACAAGATGATCGTTTACACAGAAAGTTAGATAGATCAAGAGAAAAATTAGACGAACAAGATGCCCAGGCTTTAGCAGATGAGTTCAGAGCCCGTTATGGTCGTTCATCTTCTGCAAGATATATGGGTTCCACTCAGAATGTCTCTCAACGTTTGTTGCTTCCATCTGTTGATGATCCATTAATTTGGGGTATCAGAGTCAGACCAGGAAGAGAAAAGGAGCTTGTGAAACAAATCTTTGCAAGATTGATGAACATGAGAAACAAAGTGGAGGTCTACAGTGCTTTCCAAAGAGAAAGTTTTGTTGGATATATTTATGTTGAAGCCAGAAGACTTGATGCAGTGAATGAGATTTTGAATGGTCTCCCTGGTGTCTATGGTAATATGCCAAAGGTTCTTGTTCCAATCGAAGAGTATCCAGATTTGTTGAAACCAAGTAAATCAACCGATGTTCAATTGCAACCTGGCTCATATGTTAGAATCAAGAGTGGTAAATACAAGGGTGACCTGGGTATTGTTGACAATTTAGCCGAAAATGATTTAGAAGTTCGTGTTAAGCTGGTCCCAAGATTAGACTACGGAAGATCAGCCTCCCAAACAACAATCGATTCTTCATCAGACGGAACTACAACTTCAGGAAAGAGAGGAAGATCTGCTTTCAGCTCAAAATTTAGACCTCCTCAAAGATTATTCTCAGAAGTTGAAGCCAGTCAATATGATGCTGAGCATCTATCCATGACAAGAAAAGACAGAGGCTACTATGTTTACAGAGGTGACGAATATATCAATGGTTTCTTATATAAGGATATCAAAATCCAACATCTTGAAATCAAAGATATCAAACCAACTTTGCATGAACTGACTTTATTCAATTCGGGTAATAGTTCTGATGGTATTGATTTAGCTTCAATTGCTTCATCTTTGAAAGACAGTAGTCAAGGCGCTATTATTTTCCAACCAGATGACATTGTTGACATTGTCAGTGGTGAACAATCAGGTATGAAAGGTAGAGTTGTAGCAGCTCCAGAATCTAAAATTGTCAGAGTCTCACTAGAAGTTGGCGATAAAGAAATTGATGGTACAATTGTTGAAATTCCAATTTCCAACTTGAGAAAGAAATTCGCACTCGGTGATCATGTAAGTATTATCCATGGTACACATCAAGACGAAAGTGGTTTGATTGTTAAAATATCAGGTAACCAAGTCACTTTAGTCTCCGATCAAACAAACAAAGACATCACAGTTTTCCCAAATTACTTGGTGAAATCAACCAACTCAGGTAATATATCTTCTCAAATTGGTAGATTTGAGTTACATCAATTGGTTCAACTCAGTTCTCAATCTGTTGGTATAATAATAAAGGCTGTCAAAGAAGTCTTCACTGTCTTATGTGTTGATGGTAGAGTCTTAACAGTTGAGCCATCCTCAATCCAGTCCGCTGTTGAGATTGATAGAAACTCCGAAAAGAGTACAGATAAAAATGGTTTAGAGATCAAGGTTGGTGATGTTGTCAAAGAAGCAACTGGTGAAAGAAGGGAAGGTACCATTTTACATATTTACAGATCATCCCTTTTCTTGAAATCCAAATCAGTTGCTGAAAATACTGGTATTTTTGTTGTTAACTCAACTGCCGTGCAAACCATTTCAAGTAAAGGTTCAATTTTGTCCACATTCAAAGCTCCTGATCTTAATAAGATGAATCCAAACAGATTAATGCCTCCTCCTCCAGTAGTGAGCATAGCTACAAATTCCAGAATTGGTGGTCGTGATGTCACAATATCTCAACATGTTAGTGTCAGAAGAGGTCCATACAAGGGTAAGAAAGGTATTGTTAATTCTGCAAACGGTGAAATGGCAAGAGTGGAAATGCATAATCCTGCTAAGATTGTTCCTTTGAACAAGTCAGATCTTTTATTTGAAACCAGACCAGGACAATTTGTTCCATATGAACAATTTTTGGAAAACCAAAGCGGCCGTAGACCTTATCAATCATCTGGTCCATCATATTCCAACGGTAACCCAAGTTTCAATTCAGGTGGTCCTATACCAAGTGGAAACCGTTCTGCTTGGGGTGGATCTGTTCATGGTGGTAAAACTCCAGCATGGTCAAGCGGCGGCAAGACTCCTGCTTGGTCTAGTGGTGGTAAAACTCCTGCTTGGTCCAGTGGTGGAAAGACACCAGCTTGGTCTAGTGGAGGTAAGACTCCAGCATGGGGTGCATCAAATGATGGAAAGACACCAGCTTGGGGATCCGGAGGTAAAACTCCAGCCTGGGGTTCATCCAATGGTGGCAAGACACCAGCCTGGGGATCATCTGGCGGTGGTAAGACACCAGCCTGGGGTACCAGTTCAGGTTCTAGATCTGTTTGGAACCCAGATTCTACAAGTGAATCAAGACCATGGGATACTGTGGAAGGACACGCAGGTTGGGGTGCTACTCCAGGTAATGTAGCACCTACACCAGGTGCTTGGGATGCACCAACTCCGGCTTCAAACACGCAACATTACAACGACGACGAAGACGATTACAACCAAGAAGCTAATACTCCTTGATCTATAACTCGATGTACATTGTCTGAACTTCTTTCATACGGGAGTTTTGCTCTTTTTTCTTTTAATCTCTTCCTTTGCCAGTCTCCAATGGGAAAATTCAGACAACCCAAAACAAAAAGCGTTTTTATATAACCCTATTTCAAAAATAATTAAATAACTTTGTATAAGAACATAAAAACATGAATGTATTATAATTTTTGTCAACTTAATCAAACTACAACGTATTTAAATGTGACAAAAGTAAGCTATTCAGCTAAAGTGGTGAAAATTAGGGGAAAAACACCCGAACACCAAAATCAAAACAACACGCGTCTCAAAAAATTCAGAGGAGACGAGTGAGAAATTGTCGGTATTGATCTATTCTTAGCTACAATGGAGTGAAGTTGAAGTATATAGTACTGACATTGTACAGTTGTTTATAGTTATCTAATATTGCAATTCTGATATTCATATAGTGATACAACAAGTATTTAAGAATGAGATCAGTGTATTCTTTACTTATTGCATTTTTGCTTTTCTTACAGCTTTCAACTGCCCTTAGATTGGAAGTCCCTGCAACAACAAACAATCCACCACCAAAATGTGTTCGAGAATTCGTCACTGAAGGTCAACTTGTCGTGGTGACAGTGAACACAGATGGTAATGTTGGAGATGGTCAAATTTTGACATTACGTATTGTTGATGCTGAAGGAAACGAATACCGTAGAAAGCGTGATGTTGCTGGTCATTTCAAAGTTGCATTCACTGCTCATTCATCTTCATCATTTGATGTTTGTTTTGAAAACGAATTACAAATTGGAAGAAGAAGTGGATCTCTCAGTAGACAAATTGAATTAGAAGTTGAAGCAGGTGCTGCGGCAAGAGATTGGAATGCTATCCAGGCAGCTGAAGAGCTTAAACCAACTGAAGTTCAACTCAGAAAAGTTGAAGAAATGATTGACGAAATCAGCGATGAGTTATCTTACTTGATTCGTAGAGAAGAGAGATTGAGAGATACCAATGAAAGTACCAATAGAAGAGTCCGTAACTTTTCAATTGTTATCATGATCGTCTTAGTTGGTGTTGGTTGTTGGCAAGTCTACTACTTAAGAAACTACTTTAGATCAAAGCATATTCTTTAGATTCATACACTAGCTCAAAATACATATGTTTTCTGCATCAAAATGATATCTACATTCTTGTATAGATAGATACCTAATTAATAATTTGCAGGCTTGTCTTTCCTTTGAACCTACAAGATACAAATAACAAAAACTCAATATACAAAACCCTATATTAAATTACCCCAAACTATATATACATTCAATTACTCTTCGTAAACTTTAATTTTCCAGTTCACCTATTCTACCTAGTAATTTGGCGAACTCATAGTACTTTAAAGAAGCTTTACCATCTGAACCAACTGAAATCATCTGTATCAGCAGGCCCATGGGAGAATCGTCGTTCAATGCGGTACATACTTTTGTCAAGTCCCCGACAGAGATCTCCTGATCTATAGACACTTCTTTACCACAACTTTCCAAGAGAATCTTCCAATAGTAGTCAATCACCTTCAGGTTATTTGGTCTAGCAAAGGTCAACAAGAGAGCCCCTTGATATAGGTATTTCTCAAAGTCTACCACAGACGTTGTTCCCTCCAGAAGATAGTCACTAAATTGTATGCACTTCAGTAGTTTTCGGGGCACCTTCAGGTACTTGTCAAAAAGAAGAACCACATTTTCTAGTAAGATATCATCTGTTCCATTGTCTTCACAGTATTCAGTAAATGCATCAAGCAACTTATCCTCAAGCTCAGAGGGCAATTTACATTTGGGGTTAACGTATATGCTCCCAAAGGCTTGATTGGAAGATATCGATGTTGTATTTGTTTTTTTAGGTCCCTGTTGTAGTGTTATAAAACGCTTGTTAGTACAATGCACTTTCTTGTATTAGTATTCCAAGCATAACTTACCATTGTTCATTTCGTACGAACAGTATAGTCCCTCAGCAAGTAGGTACCCTAGTCTAACTCAATCAAAACCGGTTAGATAAAGATACAGCAATCGCCTCTTAATTTTTTTATTTGAAAAATTGAGATAAACGCGATTAGCATTTCTTGTAATTGGCGTAACGCATCAAATATTTTACTGGCTTTAGCGTGATTAAGAGTGATAGAATAGTTTCGAAAGTCCTATATGAAAAGCACAGGAAATGGAATCTGACACTGTGCCCGAGAACGTATCAAGGATCAAACCATTGTCCGCCAATGTTGTGAACAAAATTGCAGCTGGGGAAATCATAATTGCTCCATCTAACGCACTCAAAGAATTACTTGAAAACTCAATTGATGCGAAATCAACAGCTATTGATGTCTCTGTTAAAGATGGTGGGCTGAAACTACTACAGATAACAGACGACGGATCAGGTATAATGAAAGAGGATTTGCCAATATTGTGTGAAAGATTTACTACGTCAAAACTTTCAACATTCGAAGACTTGAGTTCAATTGCCACATACGGGTTTCGTGGTGAGGCTCTGGCTAGTATATCACATATCTCTCACTTGTCAGTAACCACAAAAACAAAAAAGGATCAATGTGCCTGGAAATGTCACTATCGTGATGGGAAACTTGCACCACCAACACCTAAGGATTCTGCTGAACCTAAACCAATTGCTGGAAAAGATGGAACACAGATAACAGTGGAAGATTTATTTTACAATGTTCCTTCAAGACTCAGAGCGCTCAAGTCACCAAATGAAGAATATAACAGAATAGTGGAGGTTGTAGGACGCTATGCAATTCATGCTCTTTCAGTAGGCTTCTCTTGTAAAAGGGTAGGCAATACGTTCAATGATGTGAATGTCAGAGCGAGTATGAACAGAAAAGACAGAATACGACAAGTCTTTGGATCAACTGTTGCAAACTCTTTACTTGAGGTGAAAGTAGAACCTAACCCAGACCTTGGACTGCTGGAATGTTATGGGCAAATTACGGACTCAAACTATCAGAATAAAAAGACCATCCAGCCAGTCTTCTTCATAAACCAAAGATTGGTTGCATGCGATCCATTGAAAAGAGCTATAAATCAAATATACAGCATCTATCTTCCCAAGGGTCACAAACCATTTGTCTACTTATCGCTGCAAATTGATCCTGCAAATGTTGATGTTAATGTTCATCCTACCAAGAAGGAAGTGCGTTTTCTCCATGAAGAAGAGATCATAGAATATATTGCATCTCAACTACAAACTCGATTGTCTACAGTTGATGTGTCTAGAACATTTTTGACACAGAAAGTTTTGTTACACGAAAAGAGGGATAGAGATGACGAAGGTCTGGTCCAGAAAGAATTTGACGACATTGAGTCAGTAGAGTTATCGAGCGCTAAAAGAAGCAGAAGAGATCTTGATGGTCCCAATATGATATCAAGAGCGTATGATCCCCACAGAAGAAAAACAGTTATTCCTCTACCAAATCTCACGCAGTTCAAGAAACCAAATGAAAACAAACTGGTAAGAACAGACTTCTCTCAATCGAAAATAACTACCTTCTTAGAATCTGACTCGCAATATACATCAAAAGTCAGACGCCGGTCTTCAACCTCGACAAAAAAGCCAGAAGAAGATGTGATAAATGATGATGAAATCTCCATAATGCAAGAGACTACAGTTGAGAAAGAGGATGGCGATGGAGAGCAAGAAGATGATGATTCGCTAAACGAAGAGTCAAGAGGTGATAGTATTCTCATCGATGATGACAAAAGGGAAAGAACAAATGTTCAGCTGCATAGTATATTGAAACTCAGAGAGGAAGTTGAATCAAGAACAAATAGACATTTGACGAATATCTTTTCAAAGCATATTTATGTCGGTATAGTAGACTACTTTCGTAGACTAGCATGCATTCAGTACGATGTTAATCTGTTTTTGATTGATTATGCTTCTGTCTCTAATGAGCTTTTTTATCAAATTGGTTTATCTGATTTCAGCAACTTCGGATATATAAAGTTCGCTAAACCTGTTTCTATTCGTGAGCAACTCGAATTAGTATACAAGGATACAGAGCTGATGAAGTCATTAGGGAGCAAAGAACAACCCACCATTGATTCAATGATCGAGACATTTGTGAGTATGAGAGAAATGTTAGACGAGTACTTCTCTATCAAGATCAGTGACTATACAAATGAAGAGGGTGATGTGAGTCTAGATGCCAATATAGAATCAGTTCCTATGTTTGTTAAGGGATACCTGCCTCCATTTAGCAAGCTTCCCCTGCTGTTACTCAAATTAGGATTGAGAGTTGACTGGACAGATGAAAAAGCTTGTCTACATGGTATACTGAGACATTTAGCGCTGTTCTATATACCTGAACCTATAGACGATACGAAAGCAGACAAGTCTAAGATCGAAAAGATTAATAATGACTTGGAGCATTACATCTTCCCACTTTTCAAGAAGAGATTACTGGCTACTAATAACTTAATCAGAGACACTGTTGAAATTGCTAACTTGCCAGGCTTGTATAGAGTTTTTGAAAGATGTTAAGCAATTGTATGTTTAGTCTTTCATTTTGCCCTTATTTATCAGAGAATAGTTCATCTGACTTAATATATCCTTTTATTAATAATGAAAAAGATACAAATCTATGTATACGTAGGCATGTTTCCTATAAAGAATGAAAAAACATCTACCTATAAGTAAAAAGTTTATATACAAATGTCTTGATAACTGACAACATTCTGTCAACTATTCTAAACATATTTCTCCTGTGGTGAACCCTCTTAAGCAAATTTGATATAATAATAACATTACACTACTCTGTACACTTGTCCAAACAAATCTTGGTCCCACACCGGAGAATAGACCAAAGACACCCTGATGTCTATACACCATTGCCAAATTTCTAAATATTGAACTTGATTCTAGCACTTCAGCATTATTGACTTTGGATGACTCTTTGATTTGTGTTTGGGTTCTGGTCTTAATGACATCTAAAGGCGTCGTGATTATTCCAGCCAATCCTCCTGCGGCTGCACCTGTTAATAATTCTAGTGACAATGGTAAGGTTTCTGGCTTCGGTATAGTCTTAGATTGGGTATTTGTGAGCTCTTTCTCGTCATATGTGATTTTGAATGCTAATTCTCTGAACTCTTCATAGAATGCAAATTGTAAAGCGGAAAACGGTAGATCTCTAACTAATGTTGCTTTATATCCATAAAATAAAGCTTGCCAACCTTCATTTTTTATTATAGTCTTGATTGCATCGTATGTACCTGTGTAATTGTAACCTGACTTGAAATAGGGATTGTTGTAACGACCTTGAAGTTGTAATCTTGTCTTCAAGACCTCAGATGGAACATAGAATATAGAAGATGCGAAGTCTCCAAGGAATCCTGCTCCAAGGTAAGATACAGTATCATTAATTCCAAAATCATCAATTGCTATTCTTTTGACAGTCTCATAAGTAAGGAAAAATACAGCAGCACTAGGAAATGACCCTAGCATTGCAGCTTTATAACCTCCGTACAAGCCTCGTACAAATCCTTCTTCTCTGAAGATCGTACTATATGCAGTTATGGTGTTTTTATATTTAGCGATATGTGGAGCTGCTTGTTGACGAGTTTTGACTGTATCCAAAGAGTGCATCAAAGAATCTCCCACCACTCCTCCAATTCCACCAGAGAGAAAACAGTAAAGAAGTTTTGGATGATCTGTGAGGTTTGAGTCTGTGCTTGAACTTGGTGGTTGTGATGGTGATGTCGTTGACGCGGATGATTTCTTTATACCTTCGGGTAAGATTGAGTCATAATGAGTACGCGGGAGCGGTATGCTTGATGTTGGGAACACGTATGCCATTTAGATGGGTTATTGAAAATGCTGTGAAAGTGAGTGCTGGTGTTATTTGTATCTTTATGTGTCTATCTGTGTATGTGTATGTGTAATAGGCTGATGATATTTATGTAAGATATATCAGGCAAAAGACAGTGAGTAAAGAGAGCAAAAAGGAAAAACAAATGTCTCTATAGATAATTGTAAGTGTCGTCCTCTGCTTGTTTTATGGTATTATTGCTATATTCTCATACTTCTCTCAGTATAAGTAGGTAAGCTCTGTATATTTTGACTTCTAGTTTGACAGATTGATAAACACCGAAAGTTGATTTTCATGTAACTCACGAGTGGATATGTATGGAAAGACGAGTGTCTGTTTAATTGCTAAGTGATCTATTCTTCTATGTTGAATGCCAGTAATCCGCTAGCTTAAGCAAATCTAGATCTTCTAATTCACGTTCTAAGGTTGGCAAAAGAGTGTATCACTTCCACTCACAAGGCCTCTTTCGTCTAAATTTTTCACTCTAAATTCAATTTACAAGGTTTCCATTGGATTGTACACTTTTAGCGATATAGGAAAAATTTAAACTTTTTATATTTTATTTGCGTTACCCGGAATTTTTCACCTGAGTTAATTAAATCATGTACTTAAACAGTTGACACGTTTTGAGCTACCCAGTGAGCCGGGAAGAAGTCTGTAGTTAGTACTGGAGATACATAGAGGAGTGACATGTTGGTGCGAAGACAGTTAGCCAACTGCAAGAGAAGTCGCACATCCGCAGGCAAATATTTTAGTAGGTTTTACAGAGTCTTAGCCATTGAAACTTCCTGTGATGATTCATGTGTGACACTTCTAGATAGATACTCCAAAGATGAACCTCCTAAGATCGTACTTGAGAAAAAGCTGACATTAGATTCTGTCAGTTCTGGTGGTATTAATCCAGCTGATGCAGCTAAACATAACAGACGTGGTATCGCTTTGCTTACCAGAGAAGCACTTGCCGAAAGTAACTGGGGAAATGCCAAAGATGATACTATACCCGATCTGATCTGTGCTACAAGAGGTCCAGGAATGGTAGGATCTCTATCATCTGGATATGCTATTGCACAAGGACTGAGTATCGCTTGGAACAAGCCTTTAGTTGGCGTGAATCACATGTTAGGTCATTTATTAGTCTCGAGGCTGGCTAGTAATGGAACTGCGCCAAGTTATCCATTTACAAGTCTACTCGTAAGTGGAGGACATACTATGTTTGTGCTATCCCGTAGTTTGCTCGATCACGAGATCATAGTGAACACAATTGATATCGCTGCCGGGGATGCTCTGGACAAATGTGGTAGACTCATAGGAATCAAAGGTAATATGATAGGCAAAGAAATGGATGCATTTTTGAATAAACACAAGGAAGAATGGGGAAAAGAAGTCGATATCATGCTCAAGGAACCAATGTTGAACGAATGGAATAGATATAATGTACTAGAGTATTCGTTTGCAAGTTTTGAATCTCAAGTTAAAAACTCTTTGAAAAAATTTCATAATGATGAGATCACAGATGACAAGACTAGAGCAAGATTTGGATATTTAGTACAGAGAATGATTTTCAAACACATGATTACTAAAATCAAGCTAGCCATGACACTTCACCCTGAAAAGTTTGCTGGAGTGAAAAATTTCGTTTGTTCGGGTGGAGTTAGTTCTAACTTCACATTACGTGAGATGCTGACTCAAGAGTTATCTGAACTTGGTATTGAAAATTTTCACTATCCTGAGCCAAGATTGTGTACAGATAATGCTACGATGATTGGTTGGGCAGGTATTGAGTTATATGAAGACGCTGGGTTGACAACTGAGATAGGAACATCAGTAGTGAGGAAATGGCCAATTGACGAAATCATGAGTTTAGATGGATGGATAAAAAGAGAAGAATAAATGACTTAAGCGCACAAGTTAATAATACATAATTAGATAGATCATGTTAATAGTTTAGTGTACATAGAAAATAATTACAAACGACTGTGAATATTGTATACATTTCAATCATCAAAAAATGATTTAGTGATATTGAACCTTTCGATTAAACCTTTCCAACTTTGGTGATCGAGGTTGAAAATGATATGACTCTTTGTATCGTCTCTGGCCTTGAATTTGTCCAAATTAGCCAGATTTTGTGGGCCAGCTTCTTGTATATACGGTATACCTTCTTCATCATACCCCAGTATAAGCTTGTTATGTGTTATAAGGAAACTTGTGTAAAACAAATTCTCGATAGATTTACCAAATGATTTTGGGTCTATAAAGAACTTAAACAAATTCACTCTTTCGGATTTCGCCACTTGCCTTAATCTCAAAAAGCAACGTTCGGAACCTGCCGTTGTATCTTCATCGTTGTTTTTACTTATTATCTCCTCTGCTTTTTTCTTAGTTGCAGTAATAGCTTCTCCGTTCTTGTTGTCATCTCTTACTCTTGTCTTGAAAGTACGTGGTTTTCCTTCAAGATCCAAAGGCCCAAGCATGAAATCAGTAGATGTTGCTCGTAGACTGTATCGTAGGTAAAGGAGTCCTGCCTTTAACCAGTTATAACTCTTACCCTCATTCTGGACTACTTCATCCATATCGTTTGATGCTCCTTCATCAGCATCTGCATTGACATTACTTCCTTTCTTGAACTGTCTCTCAAACACACTGGTAAACTTCTTCAGATCTAGACTTTTCTCTGAAACTCCTATCTTCATATTACGCGTAGCTATCACTGCTTGAGCACCGATTTCCTTCAAAGTTGCTGAATCTTTCGCTATTATACTCGATGAAGATGTTCCTGTATTCTTAGCATTCATGAACAAGGCATCTGCTCTATGCAGAGATTCTTTCACTATCTGCACACCTTCTCCACGAGTGACTTCTGCTCTTTGTTTTAATAATTCTGAGTTCAAAGATCTATAGTTTTCTTGTAATTTATATTTCTGATCTTCTGTGAGTTCATTACCTGACTCTACGTCTTCCTCCTCATCTTCTTCACCACTACTACTATCCTCGCTGCTCTCTTCTCCACTACTACTACTACTTTCATCTGAGGCCTCCTCACTTCCGGAACTGGAAGAGTCTTCTTGTGATTCCTGCTGATCAGTTACTGAATTATCGTCGCGTCTTACACGTTTTGATGTTGTAGTATCAGGATCATCTATCTCGCTCTGACGTCTTTTCACACCTGACATATCCACCTGTATAAACTATCAGTTATCTGTACCTAACAGGTTCTGATCATTCAGCCTCTTTGTTATCGTATTAGCTTTTTAAAATGTGAAACCATACTAAATCACGTACAGCACCTTGAAAAGTTAAAAGCGAGTGCAGTAAAAAATTAGCGAGTATAAAAAAATTGATAAATTTCCAAGGCTGTGATTATGTACATATTTATCTCCAAGGTACAGCGTTAATTTTACTCAGTATTGCATGTATCAAGTTTACAATAGATAGACACATTGTACAAAAGATAATTTCAACTCAATTGAATTATATATATGAAGTATATTAACAGATAGAACTAAAAAAAAACGATTAGAAAGAAAAGAGGAAAAATAAAAAAGAAGTAAGTAAAGTAAAGCAAGTAGCAAGCCTGAAAATAAACACCAAAAACAAAATGCAAACGAAATAATACAATTAATGTTCAACCAACCATACCATCTTCTCTCTTAACTAATCTCAATGAGCCAAGTCCATTATTCTCTATTTCTAAATCATTATCATTGAAATTGAGACTTGTGCTATTAGTGTTATCATTCTTAGAATCAACAAAGAGATCGAATTCATTATTGACATTTTGTGGATTATGAATATCAACATCAAGTTCATCAACTATGTCTAATGATGGAACAGAAGCTGAATTTTCAGAGAGTTCATCAGAGTATGAAAATCTTCGCTGCTGTTGTTGTTGGGATTGTTGTTGATATTGTGGCGGATGTTGTGGTTGTTGTTGTGATATGCGCTGTTGAGGATGTTGGAGATGAACTTGCGAAAGTGGCGTGCTTAATAATGGAGATGCGTTTGATAATTGTTGTTGTTGTTGTTGTTGATGGGAATGAAGTGCGTGATAATTATTTGCTACTTGAGCAGATAATGTTGATGGTGAAGTATCGTGAGAAGTTGTTATAGCGGGATTAGCAGTAGTTTGATCCAAGAGTAAAGAATTTGTTGTGAGGTCTTGTGGTTCGATTGATGAAGGTCCTGGAAATTTTG
The DNA here is from genome assembly GCA_030570755.1 of Wenyingozyma methanosorbosa. Classification (NCBI taxonomy): domain Eukaryota; kingdom Fungi; phylum Ascomycota; class Pichiomycetes; order Pichiales; family Pichiaceae; genus Wenyingozyma; species Wenyingozyma methanosorbosa. The sequence continues at coordinate 152,929 of JAJLWP010000024.1, forward strand.
ATGATGGACTATCAATGAAAGTATGTGCGGAAGATGAATGTTGGTGTTGTAATTGCTGTTGTTGCTGTTGAAGTAATACGGCTTGGTTAGAAGAGACAATTGCTGAGTTTAAATATTGTAAATACTCGATATCACCAGTGATGATATGAGGTACTTCAGTACCACCATTACCAACATAAGCATTTATCACTTGTTGGCCTTCACTGAAATCTTCACAAATTGACCATTGATTGACATTTTCCTTACCTAATGATGGATCCTTAAGGAAGTGAACTGCAAATTTTGGAGAAGCGGATAATTGTAAACGAAGTTGGCAATGATCAGGGTAGACTGGAAGTGCAAGATCAGCATTGGAGTTTGATGATGATGGAGGTGTATGTGTATCGTCATTTGGTGAAGCTGAATTGGAACCATCTTTTGAACTATGATGCTTTGGAGAGCCACTTGGTACTTGAGTCATGTTGTTTATCAATGAACAGGTAACGATGTTGACCAATGGGAAGAATATTCTGAACAACACCTTTTCGTTTTGGAAAACACCAGAGAAGAAATAGTTCAATTCATTGTCTCTCTTGGATAAGATAACCAATAGATCAGTTGTCAACATCAAGTTGTTCAATAATCTTGGTGACAAGTTGTGTAAGTTTTTCAAGATTGAGCTGTTCAAGTAACCTGATTTTATTCTTTGCCAAGAACCAACTGAGACTGAAAGTGAGTCAATAAGACTATACTTTTCATTGATGTTGATTGGTAACTTGGTTTGGTTCTGGAATGTTGACAAAGTGTTCATTTTCTTGTTGTAGATTGGTGCAGAATTAATGAAAGTGTTATTGGTGACAACTGATTCATCATTTGCATAGTCATTTGAGTCATGATCATTTTCAGTATATCCATAAGAATTGTTGCGCATCAATGCACTGTTGTTGTTGTTATTGTTGTTATTCGTATTGGTCATAGCCCCACTGTGTGATTGACCTTTATCATGAGGATAATCTTGTGAGTTCAACTTCTCCAACTTTCTTGCCTTTGCTCTTCTATTTTGAAACCAAATACGAACAGATCTTTCAGACATACCGGTCTTATTTGAGATGCTCTTTCTGATAGAAGTACTTGGATTTGAATTCTTGTTGAATTCATTGATCAAATAGTTTAATATCTCACCTGAAGCCCTTGATCTCTTTGGTTGATGAGAACTTAATTGGAAATCTTGATCATCTCCGCTGTTGTTGGTATTATTAGTATTGTTGTTGTTGTTGTTGTTGTTATTGGTGGAGGACATCATAGTTGGAGTAGTGGATAAATTGTCATCAGCTTTTAAAGAGTATGCGTTATCGTTGATATAAGACTGTAAATGTTGGTTAACTTCGTTTGAGAGATAAAAATCTTGGTTAGTTGATTGATTCTCAAGATTTAGATCTAATTGGAAAGCATCGTTGTTTGCGAGAGCATTACCACCACCGTAGCTTGAAGAAGTTGATGATGTGGATGGGTTATGCTGATTTGAAGTATGTGTAAAGTTCCCATTGCCTTGTTGATTAAATATGGAAGGATTAAACTCAAATGAAGCATTTTGTTGCGGAGTTCCTGATGTGGTATTTGTAGTCGTAGTAGTACCAGTTGTAGTACCATTTGCCACGTCAAGAGACAAATTCGAGAAATCGCGTGTTGTTATATTTGATTCATTGTTGTTATCTGTATGGTTATAGTATGATACATTGTTGTTTAAGTTCCCATTTTGCAAAGAAGACAAATTCAGTTCGAGGTCTTCTGAGCTACCAGCCGACATATTATTAGTGTTGTAATTATTAGTGTTAACTTCTGATTTCGGAACTGATAAATTATTATTATTCACTAATGTTGTTGAATCTTGTAATTCAAAAGCTAAAGCTAAATCTAAATCAGACCCGTTGTTAAACAAGGGATATAAAACTTGCCCAATCACTTTGAAAATGTTCTAAACTTTTTTCCCTTGAAAAGCCAAAGCACGTGTAAAAAAAGTCTTGAAAGAAAGACTTTTCTTATAAAAATTTGTAAATTAAAAACTAATATAGTCTTTAATAGATAGATATTAATATATCTATTGATATAAGAATAAATATCAATATGACTTGATATAGTTTTGTGTATTGAATAAAATCTTCTAAATGAAAGTAATACAAATTTAACCAAAAGCTGATTATTCGATTACTCCCATAAAAAAAATTTAAAAAAAAAATGTAACAAGAAAAGTTCAGAAAAAAAAATTTCTTTTTCAAATAAAAAACACCCTTGCACTTATCCTTTGGTAATATTGAGGAGTTGGGCAACTTTTCTTTGATAATTTTAGAATAAAAGTGATTTAGACCAGCTAAACGAGTACCTTATCCTTATGATTGTAATAGTATACCAATTGACCAACTTATTGTAAGACAGCAAAGTTGATAACCAATTGAAATGTGTGTATTATAATAAACAGCTCTTGTAATAGAATATTAAGAGCGGTCTCAGGAGTAAAAATCTTTATTATATTAAGTAAGCAAGCAACGTTAAGTATGTTATGATAGACAATAGTCAACGGTTGTAAATAACTAGCGTGTTGATAGTGTCCTTGTAGTAAATATAAGAGTTAATTGTTGATGTTAATTGAGTTAATAAAAGGTAAACATGGTAATTGAAATGTTTTGTGAAATATGGGGAATTAGATGAAATATATATATAATGCTCGTGGATCAGTAGATTAAAAAGTTTTACAAAAAAAGTGTATCTAGGTACTCCCTATATCATAGTAAACAATAGTAAAGAAGAATGATTGATTTGGAAAATAAAATAAAAATAAAAATGAAAAGACAAAAAAATTAATGACAATCCAAATGAAAATTTTTTCTTTCTTTACTTAGAAAAGAGACTAAAAAATGGGGACAAAGAAACAAACAATAGGAGACTAAAATCCTAAAGAGAAAAAGAAAAACAAATTGATGATTTTGTTATGTAAAGTGATTAATCTGTTTTTAGTTTGAAAAAAGATTGTTCTATAAGATTACCTAATTGGGTAATTGTGTACAGTGTAATACTCAATATCTGTATACTAAAAAAAGTTAGTTCTCTCCGGTTCAGGAATATGGTAGAATGAACGGAGTTGTGCGCGCTGATTTAAATTTTATTTCTAAAATATGCATAGAATGAACTATTCTTGTTGTTATAGGTAGATGACTTCTTACTTTCAATCACGCAATCTATTGTCTATTATAAAGCTTAAATCAGATAGATGCTTTATGCATCGCTAAACTAGTAACTTACATTTTACATTCACATGGAAAGAATTTCATCTTCCATGCTGCTTCGTTCTTTTTCACATCCCTGTTTTTTACATTATCTTATCGAGACATATAAATAAAAATACCGATATTTCAATTAATTGCTCACATCTATTACAGTTTCGGCGGATCTTTCAACCCTGTTTTAATCAATTTTCAATCTCGGTTTCGCTCTTTTGCTTTACGAGTATTCTTTTCTCTGCATTCTCAAAGATAAGATAACTTGAATTAGTTTGTTTTGAAGATAGCACTAAAAACTAACCAGAGTCTATTTTAGGGTATGATTATTTTAGTTAAGTAGCTTTGTGCTTGTTTAGATTGTGTTTTTAAATTAGTCTCACTTCAATCTATAAGTGTCAAAAATACTTCATGTGCAATTTTTAGTGTACGAGTTTGAGATAACAAAGCTTTTTAAAAATTAGGTAAAAGTACCGTTCCAAATTTCAGAACCATTTATTTTCTACACTTTGTGAATTAGTGGTTGAGCTTAGCAGTCTTGATGAGCTTAGCAGTCTTGATACTCTTAAACTTTCTTCACTTGCATCTTGAGGTTATGTCCTGACATAAGTATAGCTTAAATGCAAAAGGGGTACTTTCAAGATGTCATTCTTTAAGAAGAAGCTACTCTTGAAGCCGTTGTACTGGTACAAAGTTTAGAGGTTTACGGAGATCTACCGGTAAACCTTTGTTGAACAGCCCAAAGTGTTGAGTAACTACAAAATGTATTGCCCTTTCATGTATATAAAAATACCTCAAGGAGGTGCAAATGGGCTGTCACCTATAGAACAGTTTAGCAGTAACCAAAAATCGACACCTTAAAGAGTAGAGTAATTAAAGAAACAAAGATTCTCGCTTTCGTCAAGCATATATGCAAAGCTCATCCCTCTTGTTGTTTTTTGTGAGCTTCTTTCAACGCATTTTCAAAAGTCTATGCTTAAGCGAAAATGCCCAACCCATCCCCTATACATAGCAGTAATCTAGACCACTGATTTAGCTCACTTTCACCCCAATAAACTCTCAGAAAACCCTCAATCTCCCAGCCCAATACGCACATGCACAATATATTTTGAGATTTTTTTTTGTGTACAAAAAGTTATTTTTAACTTTGATTACGTAATATTGTTGTTTCTCACCTAGAAATTTTTTTTTCACTTTGCTGCTTCATAGTAATACTACCAATTTCAATTCCTGTTATCTTTGACTTCTAACAGGAGTCAAAGATAACAATCATGTAATTACAATTACGATCAATTGTTATCTAAAGTAATCCTGAACCGGATCAAAGATAACCCACAAGTTCAATTGAAAAATTTTACTGATCAGCGCATAATCTTTCATTATTTTAAAACACGTAAAAAATGACCCCATAAAAAGAGATAACAAAAGAAAAAAAAATGAAAAATTTTTCCTCGCATTTTTTTTACCTCCTTTTTTTTTCATTCTTCCTTACATAATAACGCAATGACCTGATTGACGCATGGAAAAGAAAAAAATTTCACATTCTTCGTTTTTTTTTGTTTGTGTTCACCTTTGTTTACTCCTGAAAAATTTTTCACTTTGTCTTATTTTGTACTGATTGATCACTGTTTTGATTTTTTTCTTCAATTGATGGGGTAGATAACAATATAAATCCTAAACCGGGGTAACTTAATAAATGGTGATGCATTGTATCCATTTATTATATTGTTAAATCCTAATACTATATGATCACGCAAAATTCATTATCTTTGTGTTCTTATTATCTGTTAATGTTTGTATTACTATCTACTCCAGTATGAAAAAAAAATTTTTACTCCTCACTTAACTATGTAGAGATCTTCCCATACTATGTAAAACAAAGATAAGCTGAAGAGCAGGGAAAAGAAGAAAAAAATTTCGCTCTCATCATATTATTATTATGTAAGGAAAATTATAGTAAGCGCGCGCGTGCGAAGGAGGGAAATTTTGAAAAAAACGGGCAGTACTCGCTCTTCTGCGAAACTTTTAAATCTTTGTGTCTTCCCCTCCCTTTTTTGTGTCAAGTTTTCTTTCAAAACAGGTGAAACTCCGATATAGGTTACACCGCATGTTTACCAAGAGTTGACTCAATGCACCACCTTTGTTGTCTATCCATTTTAAGGCTCAATGCTTTTCTTCCTTTAACTGGCTGGGTTTTCTTAGTATATCTCTAATCTATTTGCTCAGTTGGTAATTTTTAGTGTGAAAAAAACTCTAATTACCGTATTGAGTAACTAAAAGTGGAAGCGGTTAAACCAATGGTGATCGTTTAGCTAATGTTTCTATATAATGTGCAATTAAATTTTAGACTAATAGATTGGGTTTTAGCTTTGGTTCGTTTCGTACTAAAATTTTTATATAGTTTTTCTCAGGATTGTTTTTAGATTGAAAAATTAATTTTGGTTAAAAAGTGCGGTGAGTTCTCAAGTAAAAAATTATGTTTTAACACTCATGACTGAATTGCTCTGAAGGAAGTTTCGGAAAACTAGTAGTCAGGTATAGGATTACACAATTTCAGTTGAGACTTAATGTAAGATAGCTTTGAGTGCTAGTAGTATGAAGATCTATAAACTAATTTAACAAATTATTTGCAAGCAGAGCAAGCAGCCTTGGTATTTCTAATAAGCAGGCAAATCTTTACTGAGTTTACCTAACGAGATTTAAAGTAATCCCAAAAGAGCGATATTACATAATTAAGTGTTCATTCAGATACAAAGTAAAGGATTTACCTATTCTAACAACAGTATTAACTTTCAAACCCCTTGAATGTTAATAAATTATTTTTCTTGAGGGTAGTTTCCATGCATAAAAGAAATTTCGCATAAAGACAATAGGAGTTTCCAATTTGGGAAATACTTAAACAATAAATCGTTTTCCATTACTTAACACATGCTCATAGTGGTAGTAGAGTGTTTCTAGCATTTTTTGGACTTCTAGGAAAATTTATGCTTATTTTCATCCTTTCAACACTAGCAAATTACATGCATCCATCCTTACGAGAGTCATGGTCTGTTTGATTGTCTTTCTTGCCTTTTGAAGTCCAAAAAACATAGTGAAGCCTCTTTCAATTTATTCGTATAATGTAAGATGTTAGTCAAAATGAATAATTCGTTTAAATGCTATGAGTTTATCCAATCGAAGGACGACCAAAACACATTGCACATTCTTACTTGAGAAAATTATATAGGAGGTTTCGTACCTTGATTGCAGAAAACTAAACTTGGTTAAACAATAGTGTTCGACTCAATAGCTGAATTAAACTACGCTAAATCATTAGTTGACACCTACCGCTCAACACTTTATTGCTCGTAATCCTAACTTAACCCAACAATTCAACTTAACTAAACCACCAGCAGAGACCTAAAGCATGAGTTAATGTTACACCATGGGAAGACAAGCCAAAAAGGGATAAAAACACGGCATCACCGCCCAAGAATTAGGCTAAAAATTGTGATTTAGCGCTAAGTATCCTGCATGATGTATGTTAAATACACATACTAAATTACACGACCTTGACTACTTTCTATGACAAACATTTTCTCGTATTTCCATTGGAATGATTGGTCTACGGATAATCATTAATGTACCCCTTCTGATGTCAACAATCTGTAAACTTATTAAGCTTACTATATTTGACACGCACACACAAAACCTATTTTTAGCGTTGAAAGTCACCTTAATGTAGCGTTTGTAGAATAATGTTACTAAGCTTCAAAAGTATATTTTGTAATGTATATGTATGTATATGAATATAAGGGTAAAATGTATGTATGTGTTATTTTTAGTTCATGCTATCAAGTTCTCTTTGTCTTCTATCTAAAATAGTCTCAATGTCTTGACCTTGACTATAATCATATGAAGTGTCTGTGTCATCTTCATTAACTTTGAATAACTTATTGATCTTGTTTCTAGTCTTAGTCAATGATGTTTCAGATCCATTGTTATTGTTACCAATTCTCTTTCTGATGATCTTACCACTTGGTAACATATCTTCTTCGTATCTATCAGTGGATGCTAATTTAACAATACTTGGAGAACCAGGAGCAGGTTCAGAGGGATTTACTAATGTCGATGCTCTTCTTCTTGTCTGTCTTGAAGGTTTAGTAGAACCTTTTCTAATGAATGATCTCAACTTATAAGCCTTTTGTTTGAATGATGTTTGATTTTCTAGATCTTCATACTCGATTAATGATTCATGTTTCCACATCCAGCTTTGTTTCAAGTGTTCAAAAGCTTTCAGTTCCATTTGTGTTCTAATACTATCAATCTTCTCAAGACTTTGGAAAACCATAGTATCTGATCTGAGAAATACAGTTTTGATAGTTTGATATAAGAAATCAATCATTATACCAATGAACGTCAAGACCAAAATACTTGCCCAGAATGTAACGTCTTTACCAAAATGTTGGAATAACCCATGAGCAACGTAGAAGATCGTTGAATCTTTAGTGTTATAAAGTCCAACTAATAAACAACACCAGACTGCCCAACCTCCAACAGATGTAAACCAAGATGCAAAGCAAATTTTGGTAATATAATGCATTTCCAAAACATTACACTTGGTATTGATGATAATAATCAACACGGTAAACATGATCACACCTAATGGATATGTAGTATTGTCAATAGTTGCATTGAATCCAAAGATTTCCCAACAAGTGAAACCAAGAGTAACTGATTGTGAAGCAGCTAATAATAACCACATTATGAATAATTTCAAATTGAAAGCTTCATACTTGACACCATGTTGATACAATTCTGGAACTGATAATAATGTAGCTGGTCTAAGATCCTTTTCAAACATACCAACACATAGAACAGGCAATGATGTGAACAATGTATTGAACATAGATAATGACCATGACTCATATAATGATGAACCTGTAAACAATGTGTATCTTTGATATAATAATTGAGTCAAGTAGAACAAAATTTCCTTGTAGAAAGTACAAAGGACAAACTTCGACGTACGAACATAGTTATATCTACCATGAACAAGTAACAGTTTCATCAAGTATCTGAATTGTGCAATAGAGTAATCTGAAGTTCTAGCAGCTTGTAAACCTTCTTTACCTGTGATACCAATACCAACATCGGCACTTTGAATCATAGCGATGTCATTAGCACCATCACCGATGGCTAATGTGACTTTACTCTTATCCAATTCACGAATAGAAGAAACCATCTTTGCCTTTTGTGAAGGACTTGCACGACAGCAAATGACACTATCTGATTTAACACCTAATCCAACAAACAAAGTCATTAATGTCGAGTCACTTTCAATATCAGTAAGAGTTGATCCATCAACGACCAAGACACAGTGTGCGACATTACCTGCGTTGATTTCAAGTTCTGCAGCAGTTAACTTAGTACTCAGATCATCGGTACCTTCTTCATTAGACAAAATGATGACTGTAGAGTAATCTTTGATTAACTTACATGAGTATCCAATGTTGATTGCTGTTTCTCTCTTATCACCAGTCAACATCCATAGTTTGATACCGGCTCTTCTCAAGTTTTCAATTGTTTCTGGAACACCATATTGAAGTTTGTCTTCAATAGCAGTTGCACCACAGAGTTCCAAGTCTTTTTCTAACAAACAACCAACTTCTTCAATCTTCTTTGAACGATCATGTAACGCAGTTTTAGCCAAGCTGTACTTATGATTCCATTCTTCATATACTTGAGGATCTAAAAACTTATAAGAATACATCAAAGTTCTCAAACCTTCAACTGAGAATTCATCAATATGTTGCAATGTCTTCTCTAGGACGTATTCATCATTCAAGACTAACTTGTCAGGAGGAATATAACCATCAAGGCTATTCTCAGTATGATTCTTGCTGCTACCGTTTTGGGTAATGTTTTGAGAGACACCATACTTTTTCTCCTGTTGTAATTGAAATGATTTTCTTGATGTTTCCATAATTCCTGCGATTTTGTTCTCATCTGCGTTATATTGATCAGCCATGACAATTGAGTCAATGTTGGCATGAGCTTTAGGAGGCGCAATTGAACCAGCAGCAGAATTGGTTGTAGAGATTTGGAAACTGGGACGAGCTGAAGACATAGAATGTCTACTAACAGCATCAGTTGATAACCTACTCAAGACGTAGTCAGCTTCTTCTCTTTTTCTCATACTGATGTTTCTAACTAACTCCTTCTGTTTCTCTTCCACCATCTTTGGGTTCTTAAGTCTTTCCAAAATGATGTTATCTGCACCTTTACAGATCAAACAGATCATACCATCTGGGAACTTAACCACAACAGACATTCTCTTTCTTGCGGAAGTAAACTCAACAGTGTCCAGAATGGTATACTCTTCGTATGCAGGAGGCTTGTCGAAACCGTTAGGGTAAGTCTTCAAAGTTAAATTCTTTTGTTTTGAGTCAAATACAATATATCCCATATCTGAAGCAGCTGTAACTAAAGCTAATTCATCTGGAGAGGACGCTTGATAATCAATATAATCTTCCTCTGCTTCATCCTCAACCTCAACTTCATCAATACCATCATCTCCTGCAGAGTTTGATGATTCGTTCTTACCAGCGTCAAAACTTTGTAAACTACCCGCACTACTGCTATTTCTTTCTCCACCTTCGTTGTTTTTATCAACATGTTTAGGCAAACAAGAATGACACAAAGCTAAGGAAAGCAAGAAAAATTTGGCCTTTTTAGCAAATGCACTTTGCTTTCCGCTAGAAGACTGAGATTGAAGATATCTAATAAGTTCCAATGACGATTTGATCTTAGGACTTTCTGCATCATCTTCGTTTGATCCCAAGTTCAAATTCACCATTTGGGCATCAGATGCATATGTCTTTGTCTTTGTCAAAGCTGGGTTATAACTTGGTCTAGTAGAATTCACAGTTGCCATACTTGGGCGCCCAGTATGGCGAATTGATCCCTTACTTTCAATAGTTCCCCTGATACCACTTGGTGAACGAACAGGACGAAGTTCATTGTCGTCTGAATTTTCACCATTGTCAAATGGTTCACCAGCACCATTTCCTTCAGCCATCATTGTATCAAGAGAATGTAACCAAGAGACACCACCAACAGAGAATTTCCTGAATATCATCATGTTGTCTGTTAAAGTACCAGTTTTATCGGAAAAGATATATGACACTTGACCCAGTTCTTCTAAAATTGTGGCAGTTCTTGCTTCTGCTGGTGTGTTTGACTCTTTATGATACATATCGATATCCCACTGTAATAGTAACATTTGCATCACTTTGATAATTTCCATGGTAACATATAAAGATAAGGGAATGATTGTATTGAACATAATGATGTAACCCATCAATGTTGCAGCAACACCGGCGTCTTGGTCATATATATACCACAACTTTTCGTGATATCGATTGTAGAAAAGTCTCTCAGCCATTGTACTGAAAGCACTTAATGAACAAACAACGAAAACCATAAACAGCACAATCATATTGATCGATTTTTGTAACTTTGGAGCTTTAATTCTTGGATTCTTGATAGCGTTCATTCTGATTTTGGTTTCTTCACCTGTGAAAATAACTAAACCCAATGCATATTTGGTATTTCTCAAAATAGAACCTCTGTAAACAACATTATCAGGACCGAGAGGATAAATTTTTTCCTGTACTTCTTCCTCATCGCTATCATTTTGCGAAACTATTTTCAATGAACCCTGGTAGTTGTATAGATCAAGATTTGGATCCTCAGATAATATTGTAGCTTGTAAATGATTCAAGTTTCTTGCCTTGTTACACATTCTATTGAGTTCTTGATTTGGAATTTTTGATTTAAGATTTGTCTCACCATCTAGGGCCATTGTTTCTATGAATGCTTCACCCATCTCGTTTGTGGAAGAAAGCAACACTATATCAGCAGGAATCCATTCATCATTTTCAAGTTTGACAATATCACCTACTTTGATGTCGTACCATTTAGTCTTCGTAGGGACTATATCATGACGTAAAAGTTTCCTATTATCAGCAAATGAGTTCAAGCTATATGGAATTCCATCTTCGTCTTCTTCGTCAGAGTCACAAAGGTCATTTTCATCATCATCTACGCCAATGTCACCATCGTCAAAACTCGAACTACCCCTCAAACGCGAGATGGAGGTAGCACTTTTGGCTAACGCTGACATTCTATCATATTGAAACAATGAATTGGATGTTGCTTGTCTCAGCACAGTTGAGACTCTATTGTTTTCATCTTTATCCAACTTGTGTCTTCTGAAATCTTCATAACCTTCTCTCAGTATTGAAATAGTGATGAAAATTGACAAAGGTATAATTGTTGTATATGTACCGGTTGTTGACCAAGATGGGATCATTTGCATGATCGCAACGACCATGAAGTAACAGTTTGCAAGTTTCGAGAATTGTGCGTACAGCTGTCTTGGTACAAAACTGTATAATGAGTACTTCGATGAGGTGATTGAGTTATCACAATATGGTTGGTCTGTTCTTGCATCAAGAAGTAGCTTTCTAGTTGTTTTGTCTTTCTTGGATTCGACCACTTTGTATGGGTGATGCGATGAGTCGATGTTCAAGGTCAATGGGATTGATCTTCCTCCAACAGAATTTGGGACGAAAGTTATACCCATTATCGAGTTCTTGATTCTTCTGAAAAATCCTGGTCTATATGGTCTCTTATGTGTACTATTGCCGTAAGCATTTGGGAAGTTTGTATCTAAATCTAAATTTATGACTTCATTATTGAGATCATTCTCACTACTGCTACTGCCCTTTCCATTTGTAAGCTCATGATCAGTTTCAAGCTTGAATAACTCAATATCATTTGAGGAGTAACTGGAATCAGGCTCAGCAATGTTTGAGAGGGAGTTGTTTCGGCTCTCACCTCCTTTGTAAAATGCTTTATCTAACAGTTGTGTTCTTAGGGAATGACTACGCTTTCTTGTCTTGAGAGCTTTTGGTGGTTCTATTTGTATTTTCTTGTTGTTGCGAGTTCCATTTGAATCAGTGGAGAAAGGATTGTCACCTCCACTAATATTGCTTGGATTTGAACCATTTGAGTACGGCTGGTATTCACGCTCTGTCTCGTTGCTTCCTGCCTGGATTGCAAAAGGGTCGTAAGGATTGGGACTGCCGTTACTCATTTTCGTTTGATTGAATGATTCAACTTATGTGTCTTTTATTCAATATTACTCGAGCTAAGTTGTTTGAATATGCATGAAAAAAGTTTTGAACAGGTTGATATTACAACCCGTGATTTTTGAAAAAAGAAAGTGTTATGCAGGGAAGGTAAACTATGGAGAGGTAGAATGTAAAACTATGATCTAACTTCTAAATGAGGGTTAACTAGCCGTGAGGTTAAAAGTCGCTGCTATTGTGTATCTTGTATATAAGCAAAGAGCAAAAAAACACGGTTTCAAAAAGTGAAAAATTTATCCTAATGAGCTGATGATCCGTCTATTGTTCAGGAAATATCACTTTTGGTAATGATCGGAATAATTATCAGGTCTCCAAATGATAAAACAATCTACGCTAAACCTGTTTGAAATTGGTTTTTAAGCAAAGTTGCTTCTTGAGTACCTATTATCCAAAAGAAATTTCTCAAATGAGTGAGCTATGGTTGAATAAATTTGATAATCTTGGTGATACATGTGCATTAAGGGTCAATATTGTCCAGATTAAGTTTCTCCTTTCCTTTTCTTTTTGTTTCTCCCACTAAAGACGTTTTGTCCCATTTTGCGCCTCGTTTTCTTGCGACAAATTGAGAATTTGTGAAAACTCACTTTTTTTTGCTGTGAAAAATTTGGGGTTTCTTTTTTAGTATGTGTTAGTATCGTGTCTAGAGTTTGACCATCTTGATAGACACTGATCAGGTACCAGAAACTGCATAGAGAGACAAATTTACTCGTCAATGCTTTAAATTGGGGGTGATAATATGTTGAATCGTATAGTATCAACTGTCTTTCCTTCGAACAATGGTCTGAAGATCTTTTTAACAATCTTTTCAATACGACTGATCAACTCGTTAACAATCAAGACATTCTTTCAATCGGATGAGTATTGGCAATCATTAGAGCCAGCACACTATTTGGTGTATAATTACGGTTACTTGACATGGGAGTGGAGAGAAGGTTTACGAAGCTTTCTCCATCCATTGATCTATGCAGTTATATACAAACTATGTTTTGTGTTTGATCTGGATTATTTCTATATCTTGAATCTGCCAAAAATACTATCGTGTTTGATTGCATCAGTAGGTGAAATTTACCTGTACAAGCTGGTCTTTAAGATCACAAAAAGCATTGAGTTCTCTAAAATTACTCTGCTATTGAGTTTAGTCTCTCCTTTCAATTGGTACTGCATAACAAGATCGTTCTCAAATTCATTGGAGTTGTCCTTAACAGTGATAGGATTATATTACTTTCCATTGGGGGATATACGTATAGACTACAAACAGTACTCAAAGAGTATATTTATTGCGATAGTATCGTGTCTTATAAGGCCTACAAATGCTATAATATGGCTGTTCTGGGGAATTGACTTACTGTTAAGGTTAGAAATTTGTGCTAAATTGAAAGTATGTTTTGTAACGCTCATTGTCAGTTCAATGACTATTGCCGCCAACTGCTTAATTGACTTTTTGTTCTACCAAAGGATTACATTGCCAATACTGAAGTTTTTTGAGTTCAATGTCTTCAAGTCATTGTCGATGTTCTATGGCTCTTCAAGATTAGATTTCTATTTCTTCCAAGCAATACCGATATTGATGTTGACATTACTGCCTTTCATGTTGATAGGCTTATTCTCCAAATATGACGATAGATACACTAAAATCTTAAGTAAATTCAAGATAATGGGACTGTGTTACTTATTCATATTTTCCTTCATACAGCATAAGGAGTTCAGATTCATTTATCCGATAAAACCAATATTTCTGATATTCACCTCGGCTGGTCTCATCAATACTGCAAATTATCTCAGCTCTATGAATTTCAGGCTTATTATTAGTATTCTTATGCTCTTGAGCATATTTATTTCATACTACTTCACTCAAATCCACGAGAGTGGAGTCATTTCAATAACCCTTTCATTACGCGAGAAAGTGATTGCTGATTATCAAAAGACTCAAGAGCCTGTAAGCATAGGATTCATGACTCCTTGTCATTCGACCCCATTTCAAAGCCATTTTCATCTTGATCCTTCCATGGCAGATATTTGGTTCTTAACATGTGAGCCACCTATCCACTTGAAATCATCAGATGAACTGAGCGGCTATAGAGATGAAAGTGATGATTTTTATGACGATACGAAATTGTTCATTGACACAAACTTCCCAAAATTATCCACTTACAGTAAAGATCAGGTGGCTATTGAGAGTATCACTGGTAAATACCCACATCAGTGGCCGGATTATCTTGTTATCTTCGAGCACATGGAAGACTTCTTCACTGAATTACTGAAAGACTCTAATTATGTAGTTGACGAAAAACTGTTCAACAGTCGGTTCCATTGGGATTATAGAAGAACGGGAGATCTTATTATCTATAAATATATACACGAATAAATAGAGATTACTCAAATTAGAGTAATGTCCACTTGGATATAGGACTTTGGATATTTAGGTTGTTTTCTAAGTCAAGTAATGAGTTATCACCAGTTTTTTCAATCACTTTGTTGATAGAGTCTCTTCTGATTTCAATGAACTTTTCAGCTGTTAGTTCTTTGTCACCTGGCTTCAAAAATTTCAGTAACCTTACACATGCTTTGTGGGCTAGTTTAAACTCCTCATTTCGGACATAAGAGTCGAAACAACCGATCATACAGTTAACATCACCAATTTCAGAACCTATCTTGAACCACTCTAAAGCTTTGTACTCATTTCTGAAATAGTTGAGCTCAAGAAATCCAAGACTTGCAAAACTCTCTTTGAATCCTTCTTGTGCACTCATTTCAAAGTGATATCTTGATCTTAATGGGTCATTTTCGTAAATCAAACCAAGCATGAAATGACTTTGTGCAACTTTACTTGAAGGTGCCAAGTTCAAACTTTTCTCAAAAAAGTACTTGGCCATTAAAAGGTCAGTGTTATTGAAGAAGATTGTTCCTAATACTTTATATGCATCTGCAGCTAAGAATGATTCGTTATCTAGCTTGAGAAACTTTTGGTAGTTATCAATAGCCTCTTGATATTCCTTATTTTTGAATTTATAGTCTGCATACATTTTATACGTTAATGGATGCTTCAGTTTGAGTAATTCTTCAAGGTGCACAAACGCAAAATCTCTATCCTCTTTACAAAATTCCTTATGGTTAACATCATCAATAGCTTTGAAAGACAGTATGGTAATCGCATCTCTATCACCTAACTCAGCAGCGAGTTCAATAAGTGTATTTTCGAGCTCGATAAGATATTTGTTGCTTGTATGTGTTTGGATTCTGATCTCTTTCAAAACGTTCTGAAATAACATCAAGTCTAATCCTGTTACTTTTCTCGGTAGTTCTTCAATGATCTTCTTTAGATATTCGTCGTAATCAATTTCCTCAGTTTCTTTCTCTTTCATCTCTATAGAGTCGTATATCTTTTCCAGTACTGTAAGATACTTATCGTAGTTTAGTCTTGCATCCATATCAAATAATAGTCTCTTGATCATTTTCTTATGTGGTAATACTTCAAGAAGTAAAGGACGTTGTGGCTGAAGCAGAGCCTTCTGTGCTGCTATCTGCTTCTGTGCTACTGACTGTGATGGTGTTTGAGTTTGAGTTTGAGTTTGAGTTTGGGCTTGTGTATGGACAAGCATTATCCTTCTGGAGTTCAACATGAAACTCCTGCTGCTGCAGGTACGCAAGAGTGGTATCACACCACATCTTTGAAGAAACATAATCGTTAGTTTGCTTGAACCAGTCACTTTCAAGTAAACTATATACTATACAAGATGATAGAAGTCGTCTTATCATGTTTTTCATCGCAGAAAAAATGTTAACTGAGGGCAGATTTTTTTGTATCGCAGAGAAAAAGGAAAATAGAGAGGGATTTATAGTGGATAGTAAAATACATTATCAACTATTTATTGTTAGAAATATCAGCCCAAAACACACTATTTAGCTAACACCTTACTATCAATGGCCTCACATAGTCGGAAAAAGCATAACCATCATAGCAATTCGAGTAATGATGAAGAGTTAACAATGAACGCAGCAGGTGTACACCCTATGGAATTAACAGTCCAATCAATACTGGAATCGCCCTTAGAGATATTGCATCTGAATATTCAGTCACTATATGAGTCTCAAATGATCTTGTCGCATACCCTGAAACTATTGGAAGATAAACTTATACGATCAGACTTAAAATTAGTCTCTAATGGATTCAATTACTCTAACCCTGAGAACAATAACAGTAACACAATTGAAAGCTATAATTCATCCGAGTCCAACGGCTCAACCGAGAATATACTTCATAAGAGGGCCACATCTCAGGATACCTCACATACTTTACTTTCATCAACCACCTTTGGGTCAGTCATAACGTCCTCCGGAGAACAAAACCAGCAAGCACAACATCAGGATGTAGAGAATGTAGCAGAGGTATATAAATCGGTAACGAAAGATTATTTGGAGAGGATAAATAACATTAAGGGGAAGCTTAATCTTATCAATATCATTTTGAATAAAGTGGAAACTAGGGTTGATAGAATGTGTACGAATTTGGGTATTCAGGATGAGGACGATTTGATATCTGACGATATGGATGAAGATGATGAAGATTACGGGTTTTACTAAGAGTTGTTGGTCCAACGGTAAAAAAGAGCTTGAAGCTCCACTAAAAAGCCTTGTATAATATCTATGTAATTTTATTTATTCTCTTGTTAATGAAGCTAAGCTATATTTAACTTTACACTGAGTTACGCTTTGTAAGTTGAGTCTAGTTGTATTAAAAACTTATAGGCTTCACATACTGAAATCATGAAAATACTGTTCCCAAGTAAACCTTCAAGGTTGTTCGAAGCTTAAAGATCATTTGCTACCTACATTTCTGGTGGCTATGATTCATGAGTATCCAGTTCTATGCGTTTATGGCTGTTAACGCTGATACTTCTCTAGTAGAGATAATATCTGGGGTCGATTAAGCGACTTTTCGTCTAATCCTTCGGGTCTATCGACGGTTGTCTTCTTTTGATTAGACAATACATCAATTTCCCAAAATGGAAATATTTCAATTCAAACACTACCCTTTATGGTAGTCCAATTTTCAGCATCACGAAATCTCGAGTTGGACGATAATGTGCGTAGGTTATCGTAAGAAAGTATACGGAGCTCGTAAGTGCAACATAGGTTTGCTGTTTGAACAAACTTTTTCAGTCTTCTTGTCATATCAATTGATTGATTAGTTCAGAGTGGTATTGTACCAAGGCCTATCGACTGATAGAAATTACTCAAATTAGTATCATAATTGTCCATCCATGCCTAGTATGTTTGTTTTTGTCTCATATTAATCTTGACATCTTTTCAAGGTCCATTGTACTAACTGCTGTTATCAAAATTTCGTCTGTGTAGTCAGAAATTTAGAGTCCTTCCTCTTTGACCTCAAGGGCTTCAACAATTGTCCAATTGAGGTACTTCAAAATGCAAGTATTGGTATCGAGATAGAACATTACATCTCAAGGTTATTATCCTATAGAAAGGAGCCAAACTTTGAAGCCATTGGTGGATTCCCTATTACCCTTTTTAGTTTGATCGAACGCGATCTCAAGAGCTTTGAGGAGTTGAATGTAACACCCATCTTTGTATTCCCAGGTTTGAGAACTGTGGAGCAGTATAATTACTACGATACAGCAGATATTTTACCTTTTGAAAAGTCATACCGTAAGATTTGGGATGACAGAATATCAAGCGAAAAGACCAATGATAGTTTCAGAGACCCACATACTCAAATTGATATAAGATCAATCATGAATGAATTAATGCAATTCTTGGAAGAAAATAATGTTGATTATTTAGTAGCTCCATATTTCGCATGGTCACAATTAGCATACATGTTCAGTGTTGGTGTTATCGATACAATTTATGGTTCAACTGATGGTTTACTCATCGACTCAATTGAAAAGTTCATTATTAATATAGATTTTGAAAACAAAAATTTCAGATTCTTGGAACGCTCAAACATTTTGAGTAAACTTGGCTTGAACTCGAAACAATTCAAAGAAATTTCAATGTGTGTAGGAAATGGATTCCAACCAAAACTCTTAAACATCTTCCCTCATATTCAATCATCTCCTACTTTCACATCTTTACGTGAAGTTGTGTTGAACGGAGGATCAATCTATAACTCAATCTTAAACTTGAATGACTCAAAAATCACAGATAATTTCCAAAAAGGATGCGCTTCAATTGAGTTCATGCCTATCATGAAAAGAAATGGTAGAGTTGAGCCTTTCCAATTGGATGATGACAGTTCATTATTAGCCGCAAGCACATTGTTTGTTCCGCCAACTGCTGGATCATCTAACTCATCCGCTACATCAACCGGTGGCGCTCCTCCTTCAAATGGCACATCTGCTGAAAAGAAGAATACTATTGAAAAGAGAGTTCCTAACGATTTATATTTGTTCATTGGTAAAAGATTACCAGACGAATTACTATTTTACCAATCAATTGGTATAAACTTCTTACAATTAGTTGAAGCTTTTGTTCATGGGAACATAGTGGAAAGACTTCCTCTTGATATGTCGCCAATTCCATTGTATAACAAAATCGTTACAGATTTAGATTTGTTAGAAATCAAAGGTATCACATTAAACTTAATGGCATCCTCATTAAACAGATATTATCAATCAACCAACTTGAAACTCACAACTTACTTCAAGGGTCCACAAACTTATGATATCACAGTCAGACAAACTCCTCCACCATACTTGAAACTGCGTGCCTTACATGTTCATCATGCTACTGCTAGATCTTTTGACTTGAGCACATTATTGGCTAGTATCTCAAATGATTTCTTAAACGACTCCAAACTAAACGATAAACCAACAGAAAAGGATAGAGTCTCCACTAACTACGAAGTAATCGCTACAAGTTTGTTGAGGTCTTTGATTATATATGGATTCATTGTTGAGAATAGTGAAACCAAGAAATTAGAGTTGACAAAATGGGGTGAGATCCTCACAACATTATCAAAATCACCTAACAGTGAAAAATTGATACTCTTCACATTCTTGTTCAAACAATTCCACAAAACTCTCTCACCAAGTGATTTCATAAGTCCAAACGATATCAAATCATCTGCTAAATCTGCTAAGATTGATTCTGCTGCAATAATCGTTAAAATTGTTTCAATCCTAAACATGAAGAACACCAAGAGTATCAGTTACATCTCAAGAGTTTCTAGACCTTTGCTCCAATTCAGGTCCGTTATGGAGAAATTAAACTCAACTATAAATGAAAACGTCAAAGCAAACACAGTTGCTATGTTAATGACAAATAACGAAGACTCAAACAAATACAAGAGAACAAACAAGGAATGGCGTAGGTTGGCTGTCGAAATTCCATTTTCCAATGCTTTACCAAATGTCTTATTAGGTATAATGACACAATCTTTCATGGAAAGCTACTTGAATAAATCAGCAGAGACTGAAATGAGCACAGTGATTGAAAACTTCACTGAAAGCCATAAATTCTTGAATGATAAACCGTTGGTTGAATTGACCAGAGGTTTGAAATTCTACAAGGAAGTGGCATCAATTGTCAAATTGGCCAAGGAGAAAGGTTTGATTAATAATGATAAATTGGTCACTGCTTTCACACAAGCTGAAGAGCTTGCTGATGAGGTTCTTGAGCAGCTATAGGTAAAGTTCTATACATATTTTTACGTAGTACTATCTTGAATTGATTTCAATATATACTATAATAACCGCTGAGATAGGGTGTTTGTGGATCATAAATAAAATTAGTAGTATATGCATTAATGTATTATACGTTTTGAAGAAACACTATATAACTATCTGTCGCAACACGCGCATGGCTTCCCTATTAGCATTATTAACCGCCTATGAAAGGTCAAAGCCAGCTTCTGCATTGATAGCGTATAGTAGTTTCTGTTTCAACAGTTCTCTATTTCTATAGTCAGGCAACTTAAGTAAATTGAAGCATGTTGATGCACTAGGCAACCTATTTCTTGCATCACATCCTGTGTTTCTAATACCAAACAACGGATTCAGTTCTTTGAAACCTAGTAATGGCGCTTTACTCGAGCTAGTCACAAATTTTATGAACTTTGATTTCTCAGCAGCACTAAAATCGTGCTCTAAGATATCCCAAAGATCAAAGATGGTCTGATCAGTTTCAAGGTATCCAGCATAGTTGACATTATTCTTGAGATCCTGTATATCGATCTCTTTATCACCTCCAGAAATCAAAGATTGTAATTCGAAAGGATTGAATAAAGACAGCCAGCGTGGAGTTATCATCTTGAATAGTCCTTTTAGGAAGTCATTGGTCTGAATGGACAAACTTTGCTCAAGTTTGAATCTGGCCATGGCTTGGATATACTGTAATCTATTTGATGTTGTAACTGGAACATTTGATCCATTTGGTATAAGCTCTATAGTGAAAACATTACTGATCTTATTCGCAAGTTCAGGGATCTCATCTATGTAGGTCAACTTTTCCGTAATTGTAAAATTCAACTCTAACGCTTCAAGCTCCTTTTCATTCAGGCTTAACAACTTGTTCAAACTTTTGTAAAGTGCAGAATCGAAGTACTTCAAATCGTGAAATGAATTACGGTACTGTTGAATTGGTTGCAATTTCTTGGAATACTTGGCAGTTTTACCTGCATTAGTTCCAGCACTCCACCTGCTCAAGAAGAAATGTGCAAAACTAACATCAATAAGAATGTTGCTGTAAAGACACTTACCAACAATCATACCCAAAAATGACATCATTTTCGATTGCTCGCGCTGAACATACTGTGGGAAAACTTCAATCGGTCTCGATGCAAGTGCTTGTTGGTACTTGCATAACCAGTAAAATTGAGGATTCGGATAGAACTGATAGTCATCCTCTGTAGTTAAAAAGAACTGAGGAACAGGGAAGGAACTATACTCAGAATATGCATCTGACTTCTCATATGGTTTGGCGCTGAAACCTTTCTCAACAACACCCGTGAGTAACTCTTTTGTCAGTCCACCTCCATCAATACCAGCTTCTGCACCAAATTGGTTTGTGAATGATACTTGTAGATGATCCTTGAATGTTGTGGAGCTCATCGGTTCAATTGCCTTGTATGCATCTAAAAATATATTCTCTCTTGAGACTGCAACAGCTGGTCTTCTTGTGAAATACAAATCTGGTTTAATCCTATTCTTATCGTCATTTATCAAGAATTGAAACATTTTAGCACGCTCAGTAAATGGGATCATGAATGGTAAATGGGTCAATATCAATGCTAACATTGAAATAGTAGGATCTTGTGTGGCACCAACTCTTGGCGCTAAATTGTCCAAATCGACCCATGTTGCTGTATCTAAATCAAATTCATCATCCTTTAAAGTATGATATCTTTGTTCGAGTACAGACAAGACGTTTATAATACTGCCAAAGTTCAATTTTGGTGATCTGAAAATCCAGAAATCATCTTCAATCAATTTGAATCTCAAATTACGCAAATAAATTTGTTTAAAAAGCTTCAATGTGATTCTTGAAATGGAGGGAATTAGTCGAAAAATTAAAGTAAATTGAAAGTCAGTTGTTTCACTTCTCTCATGAGACAGATCATGCATTGACTTAGAGGAGAACACAAAGAACAAACAAAATTTCTTCAAGAGAATAACCAACCTGGTGTATTTCTCAGATGAAATTATGCCCTTGAGGAACTCGTCATTATCGTTGGAGACAGATAGTAAAGACGAATACAACTCTTGAAAGAGGAAAAAATTCTTCCACCATGATTCAGATCTTCCCGTAAGAAATGACTTTAAGACTGAGGGGTTATTGGCGGTACTGAAAAAGTTATCAATGTACTTGAACTCTCCTGGAGCAAAATCACCCTGTATTATAGTCTCATATAACTCACCTAAGATATTGTACTTTTTCGAATGGACAAGCAATTGAGATATAAGCTTGCTTTTCAAAGTTTCATTAGTATAACAAGCTTCCATTGTTGGAGATATAAAGCGTAAGAGGGAGCTGAAATATGAAAATGATAAATCGTAATGCTCGGGGCCCTCCTCGAGAAACTCTTCAACAAATGCGTGATCATAAAGTTTGGATAGCAGCTGTCTCTGCTTAATATCTAGCTCTATTGATGAACGCGTGGACCCGTTTCCTTTGACTGCTCCATTTCCCATGGATGCATCACCATCCTGGTCATAATGTTTGTCATCTTCGTCCCCCTCTTCTTCCCTCAATAGGGAAAGATCCTCAGTAAAACAAATTCCAGCTGAAATACTATCTAACAATCTGGTGATAAGACACTGGAACTCGAAGAGAATTTTAAATTTCAGTGATTCGAAGAACGTGAAGTCTAACAATTCAAGAAGTATGTACAAACTGTTATCGAGAATGTTGTACTTCTCTTTGTTGTTGAAACCATTGTTGAAACTTACCTTGTCTTGATTGGTCCATCCATATACCTGGAATGCTGCATTGCGGAAGTGCTCTTGGATTTCATATTTGTCTTGGCTTTGTGTCTGATATAATTTGGAAGTAATGGTCTCAACTGATGATTTTTCAGAGAAAAACTTGACTACAGGATATGCTTCCACAAAAATGTATGGAAGAGCATATATAGGTAACGTTCTTCCATGTGTGCATAGGTAAAATAATTGGGTGTTTAGCAGTTCAAGGTTGATTAAACTTCTTGGATCATCATAGCCCTGATATATAGTCCGACTAATATATGCAACTCTATCGATTATCAAATCTTCTTTAGCTGAACTATCTTCTGGGATACTGCTACCATCGATTTTAGTCAGTAGTCTCACCAAGCATTTCATGAGATTCTTCAAAGTAGATCTGCTGATAGCTTCATCATTTCCTCTGTACTTCTCTAGTATGTTCTGGATCGCAACAAAATATTGTCGAAGCTCCCCCAAGTGAATGGACTCGATTATAAAAGGAAAGAAGAAAGAAAACTCCCTTAGTTTCATAACATCATCTTTAGTGTTGTCTTCTAGCCAGTCCTGCGCTAAATTCGTACTCAATCTCTGATTAGAAAGGTATCGCCTTATATTAGCTTGTAAAAAAGTAGCCGAGTTTATTTCTTTTCTAGCTTTCTCCCTCTTCAACCTCTCTGCTTGTACATTCTGTAACAATGAGTTCTTATTCCGCTGAAGTAAGCTACGGCCTCCAAGATTGATCTGTCTATGTCTTGTTGTACCTGTAAAATTATTGTACATGCTTATTGATCCACTATCTATGAATGGGTGGCGGAGATAATTTAAAATATGAAAACTCTAAGGTGTACGATTGTCACTCAAAAAGGGTGGAAACTCAGTAGTGAATAGAATTTGTGTATGCAATGCTTCTGTGTAGTAGCAATATCCTTAGTAGCTATCAATGTGCTACTAGGAATAACTATTACTTCAGATGCAAGTACTGATTATCAATCAACTAGATATGTAAATACTAAAGTAGAATCTAGAAATTATCATTATTCCATGATTAGGTAATCAAGATAAGTAGATCAACCCTCTCCCCACTAAACACCTCTACAGTCGCGATGTCACGAAATTTTTTTTAGTAAGCTATCTTTTCTAAAGAGCAGCAATGCACGCGTCTTTTTGATAGATATGAAACTGTCTCTATTGAGTGCACTATTGAAGTAGAGACATACTTAAAGTGCATATAGAGATAAAGAAAACAAAGTATGGCTCCAGCTGCTACCGAGGACTCACGCATGCAGGATGATAATGAGAGAAACGTCAAGAGACGTCATTTGGATATCGCTTTAGATGATTTCGTAGGAACCGAATCAGCTCATGCATTACCTGTTGCAAATCAGAGTATAACGGCTCATGGTTATCATTTACCGATTCATGACAAATTTTCAGGAAAGGCAATGCATGACAAGCTCACATCATCTCAAATTGACAATGATGCATCAACTTTCGAAAAAGAATTGTTAGAAATGAGTGCTAAAGCACAGAAAGATCCAGATATCACAAACAAGACAGATGATCAGCTATGGAGTAGACCTCCATTACCCGATTTCAATCCTAAAACATATGATATTACATTTCAGCAACTGGATGCCGAAGAAACAGTTATAAAAGATAATTCAGCTGTTAGATTCTTTGGTATCACTGAAGAAGGTTACTCAGTTCTCTGTAACGTAGTTGGCTTCATGCATTATATGTATGTTCCAGTACCAAAAGGTTTGAGTGAAGCTGACTTACCAGATTTCAAGAGATACTTGAGTGAAGCATACATGGGTATAACAGATGTTCAAATATCGTTCAAAGAGTCAATTTGGGGTTATAATAATAATACAAAGTTACCATTTTTGAAAGTGATTGTCAACAATGCGAGACATATTTCTAAGATAAGAACAGCATTCGAAAGAGGAGAAGTCCAATTCAGAGATTTATTCCCACCCGGTGGATCAATGACATTTGATAACATTCAATATTTATTGAGAATGATGGTTGATCGTAAGATAACAGGTATGTCATGGATCTCTGTGCCTGCGGGGAAATATGAAATGGTGGAACCACAAAGAAAAGTCTCAACATGTCAAATAGAAGTCACTATCAACTATGAAGATCTGATCAGTTTACCATCTGAAGGTAAATACTTAAACATGGCCCCATTGCGTATCTTATCCTTTGATATTGAATGTGCTGGTAGAAAAGGTATTTTCCCTGAGCCTGAACATGATCCAGTTATTCAAATTGCCAATGTCGTGTCTAGAGTTGGTGATTCAATTCCTTTCGTGAGAAATGTATTTACAGTTAAATCATGTGCGCCAATCGTTGGTTCAAGGATTTATTCATACGAGAGTGAGGCTGATATGCTAGATCAGTGGAAGGAGTTTGTCTTGAAAGTTGATCCAGATGTTATCATTGGTTACAATACAGCAAATTTTGATTTACCGTATTTGATCAACAGAGCACAAACTTTGAAAGTGCAAACTTTCCCTTACTTCAGTAGGCTTAAGACAAGTAAGCAGGAGATCAAAGAAGCGACATTCAGTTCGAGAGCTTATGGTACACGTGAAAACAAAGTCATTAATATCGAAGGAAGAATGCAATTAGATTTACTGCAGTTTATTCAAAGAGAATACAAGTTAAGATCATATACGTTGAATGCGGTGTCGGCGCATTTCCTGGGTGAACAGAAAGAAGATGTCCAGCATTCGATTATTACAGATTTACAGAATGGTAACAGTGAAACAAGAAGAAGATTGGCCGTGTATTGTCTTAAGGATGCTTACTTGCCTTTGAGATTATGTGAAAAGCTTATGTGTCTGGTCAACTATACAGAAATGGCAAGAGTCACAGGTGTCCCATTCTCGTTTCTCTTGAGTAGAGGTCAACAAATTAAAGTCATATCTCAATTGTTCCGTAAATGTCTTGATTTGGACATTGTGGTACCTAATATGAAATCGGAAGGTTCAAATGAAGAATATGAAGGTGCTACAGTTATTGAACCTAAGAGAGGCTATTACGATGTTCCAATTGCTACATTAGATTTTGCTTCTCTATATCCTTCTATTATGATGGCGCATAATCTTTGCTATACTACTTTATTGAATAAGCAAACTATTGAAAGACTGAAGCTAGAGAAAGACAAGGATTATACCTTGACGCCAAACGGAGACTGTTTCGTTAAATCAAATTTAAGATCTGGTATCTTACCTACAATTTTGAATGAATTGCTAAGTGCAAGAAAGAAAGCTAAGAATGATCTCAAGAAAGAGACTGATCCCTTCAAGAAGCAAGTGTTGAACGGTAGACAATTAGCCTTGAAGATTTCTGCTAACTCAGTCTATGGTTTCACAGGTGCTACAATTGGTAAATTACCTTGTCTTGCAATTTCCTCGTCCGTTACAGCGTTTGGTAGAGAAATGATTGAGAAGACAAAACAAGAAGTTCAAGAGAAGTACAGTATTAAGAATGGATATCCATATGATGCTCAAGTTATTTACGGTGATACAGATTCAGTCATGGTGAAATTTGGTTATGATGATTTAGCAACATGTATGAAACTGGGTGAAGAAGCTGCTGCATATGTCTCTACGAAGTTCATCAACCCTATCAAATTAGAGTTTGAAAAAGTCTATTACCCATATCTATTGATTAACAAGAAGAGATATGCAGGTTTATTCTGGACAAATCCCGATCATTTTGATAAGATGGATACTAAAGGTATTGAAACTGTCAGAAGAGATAATTGTAGATTAGTTCAACATGTCATTACCAAAGTCTTAGAGTTAATTCTGGAAGAAAGAGATGTTAATGGAGCAGAAGAATTCGTTAAGAGAACAATTGCAGATTTATTACAAAACAGAGTGGATTTATCTCAATTAGTCATTACAAAAGCCTTGGCTCAAAACTATAACAATAAGCAACCACATGTTGAATTAGCTGAAAGAATGAGGAAAAGAGATGCAGGTTCAGCACCAACAATGGGTGATAGAGTTGCTTATGTGATTATTAAGAATGAAGGTGATAAGAATTACGAGAAATCTGAAGATCCATTATACGTCCTAGAGCACTCGTTACCAATTGATACTAAGTACTACTTGGAGAATCAACTGGCTAATCCATTAATAAGAATTTTCGAACCAATCTTAGGTGAAAGAAGAGCTAAAGAGTTACTCAATGGTTCACATACGAGATCTGTCTCAGTCGCACCGCCAAAGACAGGAGGTTTGATGAGATTTGCGAAGAAGGCAGAGTTATGTAAGAACTGTAAGAGTCCATTATCTGCTAAGGAATCCAAATCTGCATTATGTTCCAACTGTATTTCAAAAGCAGGTGATTTATACGGTGAAGCATTAGCTACGATGAATTCGTTAGAGGTTAAGTTCTCCAAATTATGGACTGAGTGTCAAAGATGCCAAGGTTCATTACACCAGGAAGTTTTGTGTTCTAATAAGGATTGTCCTATTTTCTACATGCGTAAGAAGACGCAAAAGGATGTATTGAACCAGGCTCAAGAGCTGGCCAAATGGGATGAAACTATTTGGTAGTTCTGTTGTCTTTGCCTTCCTTCTTCGTACATAGTATTTATTATTTCATATATCAGTATTGTTCTCACGATATAAACTTTTTTAATTCAATTTATTCCATAAACAATTGCCTGTTCAAGGAGTTCCATAAATGGTGTGAACGTAACTACATAGTTCTAGATGTTCAAAAATGGGATTCGTCTCCCGTTCTTGACTGTCAACAATAATAATGTAGCCTGATAAAGGAAGCATTTCCTAATGTGCCGAAAAACTAGACATTGTTTTAAAAATTTATAGCTCAATATAAAATGTAGCCAAGAAAAGAAAAATTACTACGATAGGCAAGATGAGATGAGATGAGATGAGATGAGATGAGATGATTAAGAAAATTAACAGGTGACGTTGACGTAGAGATCTCCACAATTTGTGTTGGGGATGCTAAAAAGAAGGAGATGCTTACTATACCTATTGTAGTTTATTTTAGTGTTAATTTACTAGTATGCCCCCTTATTTGTTAAAATGCACTCAAATTAAATGGAGTATATAATGTGGTCTGACTCTATTGTGAGATTGACAGATTTTTGAAAACTGTAGTGAGTTGAACAATTGTCTTTCTAGGCGCCCTGTCCTTGATTGATTCTAGATGCATTTACTTACGATATTACAGACAAACAGCAATGTTACGATCAACAATTGGCATGCAATACTCACCTGGTGACCTCATGTGAAAAATCATCAAAAGTATAGAGGAGTTTCTCGCAAAATTACAACAAAGATAACACATATAACCGCCTCTATCGTTTTTAATAATCTTTCGTAGATAAATCCTGATTATGTAATATAAGCGAGAATTGTTCTAGACGCGCGCAAATTAAAAGATAACCGTGGATAGAATGAGTGATTTGATAATGTGGGCTCTGTACACAATTACTCATTCAAAAACTGGACAATAAGTAATACAAAATGGGGATCTATTATATAGACGATTGAAATACCTCAATAGCAAGCAACTATACCACATAAAAAAGATAAGAATAAGAAAATGCAAATACAAGTAAGAGCACATAAAAATTTAAAACGGTTCGGTTCCTTGCTTTTCGGCTATTTTATTTCTGAGGAATGCGAGAATTTAATTTAAATCGAAAATTACTGTTAATTCCGAAAAGAATTTTATTCTATATAATTTAGATTGTCGTAATATGTCTCATTCAAACCAAAAGTTTGACTAGTCGTATGTAATGGTAATGTGTTAGTCATATCCGCCTAAATTCGAGATGCAGAGTGATAAAGAACCACCATTCGAAGAGAGATTTCAACACTCATAACAAAAGATGAGTAATCTTGGTTTTAAAAATCCCAAAAGAGTATCATGCACCGAACAGCTTACATAATCGACTTTTACTAGAAAAAATGTCAAAAACAAAAAAAATCGGTGGAGTTAAGTAGTAGAACCGAATGTTAAATAAACTACTTAAGTATCTATGAGATTACTAAGAAAGATCTTGCCCTAAATTTTGATATTTTGCATAGAAAATTCTGGGTTTGCTTATTGCTATAATTTCCATTTACATGCTACGCATTTAAGATTTTATAGTCATAGTTTACTAATCCATGTTCTATTTCCGCTTTTTATATCCATTAATATTAGTATGAATATAACTTTGAGTATCTCTATTTACTCAAAAGTGGAGCAATTGTATAATATTGTAATAGCCCCTTGAACCGTAATCTAGAATCATCAACTCATAGCCTAAATAGTGATACGAGAATAATAAATTATCGCATGTTATAAAAAGACGTTTTACTTGGTACCAAAAGACACAAGGCCAAGGCTGAATAATAATAATATTTCACTTCCGCAAACTTGACAAATATTTTCACCGGAAGTAAAATGTGAAAATAGAAAAGAAGAAAAGAAAAAAAAAAGCTCATTTCCATGCAGTAAATTCTCACTTTCTCTCATTTTATCGCGCGCTCTTAGGAGAAAAGTAGAAAATTTCACCAAAAAGTTATTTCCGAATCCCGAGATTTATTTTTTTGTTTGTATTGCTAGAAATTATTAATAATATCGCATTTGTATATATATTTACCAAGATCTCTTACTTTTTGATAATCAGGTTTTATATCAGTTGGTATTCGGTTTCAATATTTATTAATCATATTTGACATTATATATCAGATACTTATACTATTGAACATTCATATTGGTATCAATTCATTAGAGTCTATGACTAAACCTTTTATCTCTATATTTACTTACTAATCAAAGAGGGATAAGGAACATACAAAACAAGCAACTCGGTAATATAGATAGATTGATCAATTTGTAATAGTAATACACATATGCAATCAATGGTTACAATGATAAATAGTCCAGCAAATAATACTTTTGTATTAGCTTCCAAAGTGAAAAGTAAGCTAACAAGGGAAGCGGCTAAAAGTGATATTAATTTACGTGTATTAGTATGTCAGGCAAACTTATTAGATAATCTGATTGATAAGCTTAATAAAGAAAATACCCCCAATCCCGCTGTGGCTAATCAAGGTGATAATAAATCATTCAATTCCGTTAATACAACTAAAAATGATTATAGTACTATATCATTTGATTCAATTCAAGCTATGCCTCTGAATGAATCAAAGCATGTTAGTTTCAGTACTAACACTAGCTTCAACAATCATCATCATAATCATCATCATTCCATTGGTTCAAAGACTACTGTTACTACAACTGAAGTTGATGGCGATGATGATGATGATGATTTTGATGATGACGATGATTATGATGATGAGTTTCAAGTGGAAGTCACTGGTGGTAAACATAACAGTGAAGATGATTTCTACGATTATTCCGATGATGACGATGAAGATTATGATGATGAGTATTATAACTACTCAGACTACTCGGATTTCCACTCATCATCCTCAGATGAAGATGACGATTACGAAGATGATATGACAGGCATTGATGATAACCAACTCAATAAATCTATTGAGATTACCACCCCTACTAGTGACCTTTCACTGAAGTTGATAAACAGAAATGCAAGCGCTGTCAGAGTTCACGAGACTGTAAGACACGTTGAAAACACAGATGATGAAGAGGATGATGATGATGATGAGGACATAAATGGTTATTCAACCGATGAAGATGTTGATAATGAAGAGCTCGGTTTTTCAACATTGAAAAGATACCACTCTTCATTACCTGTTCATGATCAAAGTTTCAACAGCAATACTGAAGAAATTGATACCGCCAAGTTCAGTGAAGTTTCTGATGAAGATGAAGAAAACTCTGATCACAATGATTTACCTTCATTATCCTATTGTTCATCAAATTCATCACTTGAAGATAACGCTGAAGATGTAGAGGCCGATAGTGAGAAGAAAGTCATACTGGTATCGGACGAACGAACATCTTCTGAAAATAACTTACAAATGACTCCTCGTTTATTCACCAAAGAATCATCAATCGATGATGAAATCGACTTAGGTGATGAAGAACAAGTCAAGATGATGTTGCTTCGTGAAGCTTCTTCCGAATCATCTTCAACTTTGATAGCCGCTTGAACTCTTTCAATCGTCTATTACACAAATTTTACACACACATGAGTTTATTACAAACTCAAAACTTCATTCATTGTTGATATAAAGGTGGCTTTATAAAAACACAATGAATACATGAAATAATTTTATTCAAATTATTACACATGGGAAATGATTTTCTATATTATGCTTTTTCTTTTACGACTATCACAATTCACTGATGAATAAAGTACTGTATCCCCTATTTTTGCACAACAACAATCCAAATTTTTTATTCAGTACAAGGTTCATATATAATATATTATGACCACCTTGTTCTAACCCCATCTTGTACATATTTACTTATTTATTTATTTATTGCATGCATTTTATGATATTGCTTATGCCCGGATTGCAAAAGAAGATACTGAGACTACTACTTACTCATACTATGATTGTACACCAAATAATATTATTATTACTATTTATTCTATATATTCATCATTTCACACAAATTCTAATAGTTAACGAATCATTATTCTTTATAATTTTTGCCGATATAGTAGATGCCTTACAGATCAATTGAGCAATAGCACGGTATATTAGTTTTAGCCGATGTAAAATTTGGCATCCGGAACTAAAATAACTCAATTTTACCGAGAGAATTTGTAAGTGAGAAAAAGGATACAGGGCATTACTTTTGGGGTAGGGGTGTTTTGGATCACAAAAAAATAAAAAGTCACGTGCAATCTATCTAGATTGTGCAAGGATGTAAAGTGACACTAGGTTCCAGGTGTGATGGTGCGGAAATTGTTAGCATTTTATCCGAGTCTCTTCACTCTTTAAAATTTTGTCATTCTCTACGATTTTTTTCTCTGGGGTAAATGGAAGACTTAGTGGGCGAATGGACTTGCTTTGATTATTGTTATTTTTGAAGGTCAATTAAGAGTATATACTAGTATACATGGATTGTAGACTGTAGTGGTATGATACATGGCTAGATACATAGAATAATAGTAGTAATACATAGACATAAGGATATAGAGTAATAGTAAGTCAAATAAAATTACATAATCAACTCACCTCCAAAATGGAAAAATTCTCGCAATCCGAAGAGAGAAAATCGGATCCTTTCCAAATTGAAATTCAGCCAATTAGAGCAAAGTGTTTAGTAAGAAGTGATTAAATAATGTATGAGAGAGTCTGAGTGTGTGAGACTTTTAATTGTATTATAATTTACCTTTCCTATATTTTATATTTTTTTGTTTTCCTTGTATTTGGTTCTTCTTTGATTACTCAATCATTATCCTTAACACAGTCAATCAAATACAATCAATCAATCATAATGTTCTCACTCAAGTCCTTTGTAAGAAGTTCCACAAACACTTTATCACTCTTATCAAAGAGAAACTTAGCAACTTCAACAGATGTCGCTCCACGTCTTAAGACTTTTAAAATTTACAGATGGAATCCAGATACTCCAGATGTTAAACCACACATGCAAGAATACAAAGTTGACTTAAACAAATGTGGTCCTATGATTCTTGATGCTTTATTAAAGATTAAAAATGAACAAGATGCAACATTAACATTAAGAAGATCTTGTAGAGAAGGTATTTGTGGTTCTTGTGCTATGAACATTGGTGGTAGAAACACTTTAGCTTGTCTTTGTAAAATTGATCAAAATGAAGCATCAGAAACTAAAATTTACCCATTACCACACATGTATGTCGTTAGAGATTTAGTGCCTGATTTAACTCATTTTTACAAACAATATAAATCAATTCAACCATATTTACAAAGAGATTCTGTTCCAGCAGATGGTAAAGAAAACTTACAAAGTGTTGAAGATAGAAAGAAGTTAGATGGTTTATATGAATGTATCTTATGTGCTTGTTGTTCAACTTCATGTCCTTCATACTGGTGGAATCAACAAGAATACTTAGGTCCTGCCGTTCTTATGCAAGCTTACAGATGGTTAATTGATTCAAGAGATCAAGCTTCATCAATCAGAAAGGAAATGTTACAAAATTCAATGTCCTTATACAGATGTCACACAATTATGAACTGTTCAAAGACTTGTCCAAAAGGTTTGAACCCAGGTAAAGCTATCGCTGAAATCAAGAAACAATTAGCTTTTGATTAAGTAACTTGAAAACAACAACACAATTACACAATAAGATTCATACTATAGCTCTCATGATAATATCATCACTATTACCCACTATCATCATTACATCATCATGATCAAAATATTACATTCATAACTCAATACTTTCAGAACTAGCCAGGTTTTACGAAAGATACAAAAAACTATATAAACCAACTTATTCTTTGAATTGATCAACTTTAGTAGTTGTATCGCCAACAAACAACATTTTGGAAGAAAATGACTGGCATGCTTACGGATGTATAGTTCTTATCATCACTGTTTGCTTCGTTTTTATGATTTTTTTTCCTTTTTCTATTTTATTTTACTCAAATAAGATTCCTCTTTTACATATTTATTTGATATAATTATATTACCTACAGCAATTTAATTCAATTCCAAGGCATTTGAAAACATATGTTTGCCATCGTCACGTAAAAGTTTGTAACCCTGTATGTAATGCATACTAATCTTCCCCAACTTTTTCGTAAAAATCTTCGTCAATCTTGTGCACTGGAAGATTTTTCTCAACTTATAAAATCGGATATTTGCAGTGTAATATCCGTGATTTTCAAGTGTAAGGGTGTATTTTGAGTGTTTGTGGGGGCAGTACAGAGAAATATAATTAGTGAGGAACTACACCATAACACAGCATGCTACTCTTTCAAGTGTATGTGATAAGTTCAACAACGATGAGTAATGAACAGTAAGCATGATTTCAACAATGAATTAGATAATTTAGTTACTCACATACTAGAAAACACAGACAACTTACACAAGATTGAGATTATCAAAATAGATAATAAGAGCTCGTACATACTTGCTATATTTGATATAACAACTGATGATAAGCGATTGAATGTGCATGTTACTATATCATGGCACTCGTCATATTCTTGTCCCGTTATTCATTTTAGGATATATGAGCTAGCAGCAAGCACGGGGAAGAGCCGATATCATGAGGAGGATGATGGCATTGATGAAGACGAAATTGATTACTCGGCCATAGATAGCGATGAGATGAGATTGACGTTTGATAACGATGTAATTGAAGCAGTGTATCAAAGGAGACATTTACAGAGCTCTCAATTGAGTCGAAGTAAGGAAGAAGAAGAGCCAGAAGATATAGATGAGTTTCTTAACAATGACGACACGGGGTATATCGCACCAGATTACAATGACGTCAATGCTATGATAAGTATAGTTGAGAATATTTCTTGTGAATTACAAGAGCCATGGATTATGATACATCCGTGTAGTACAAAAGAACTCTTTGGTGATTCCTTGTATAATTGGTGGGATTTTTATGGATCAATTTTTGTAAGTAAGACTAAATAATAGGTTAATAGATAAATTTGTTTCATGGTAAATTTTTACCCCTCGAAAAGGAAAGGAATGGAATTTTTTTGTTTTCTTTTGAAAAGTTGTAATCTGCAACACCACTTACTTATTTCATGGTGAAGCCAACTAGACTAGACAAGACTATAACGCAATTGAAATACAAGACAATCAACACACAATGACCGACTTACTGAGTTATACCTACTACGAGATCAAAAAATCTCCTTTTTTACAAATATGGGAACAATACACATCAAATAGTATGTATCGCATATCTTACTGCACAATACCATAAAGCTACCATGTACTAACGAACTTTATACCTACAATAGCACCTAAATTAATACTGAATTACCTCAATATCCCATACTCTACCATACACGTTGCACATCCAGATGTTAAGCAAATGATGATTAAATTAGACAGTAAACCGAATAGAGAAACAGTACCACAATATACATTACCTGCTATGACATTCACATACTTACTAAATGATAAAGAAGAAGAGACTATAATGGGGGCCATGCCTATAATTGAGAAGTTGATTGAAATTGACAGTAGTAGTACTGGTGAGATGGGGAACGGGAATAAGATCACTCCGAAATTGTACCCTACGAAAGACCATGAGATTTTCACTAAGATTGCATTACAGTATATTGACGAGGTTGTGATAAAGTTAATAAATGAGAGTTTGATCCCTTATGCCAGAATGTTTCTGGATGATAGTGCTAAGAAGGAAAAAGGCCCTCTTTCAGCTGATGAAGCTATAAGTAAAGTGAATGATGCTACTAAAATAGCTAAAAAGTTAGAAGAATTACACAAGGAATTAACAACATTACATGGGTTGAAGAGGATGATTGAAGAAGATGGAAGATTGAAACCAATTTTGATGAAAGTATATAACAGACCAGGATTATACAATGGTGAACTTTGTGTGGGAGATTTCGTTTTCGCTTCATTAGTCATGTGGATCCAGGAATCAATTGGATCCTCTATAATAAAATTCGAAGAATTACTCGATGATGAATGGACGCTTAATTGGTTACAAAACATGAAAAAGTATATTTGATCAACTATTTATTTATGTATTTAATCATGACAGGAAATAGAGTGAAATAATACAAACTATAATCAAACACGCAATGACCAAAGTATCTCTTTTCTTCCTGGTATTAATCTTTGACACTAGTACACCTAAACCAGGGATCATACTTAAAGTACTATGTAATCTATCTCCGACATTATTCAATATTTGTCTCTGTCTATTCATCTCATCTCTTGTCTCGAATGCCTGGTTCAGTAATCTATCGATTATGGAATTTGCATTATTGACTCTATCACGTTCATGAAGCATATAATTCTCACTACTGTCCAAATTACCATTCCCACTATATTCATTACTACCACTACCGCCATTACCTCCCTGAAGATTCTGCTCTGTTCTTCTCTGATGATCTTCAATATCTGATCTTATATTAAAGAGTAAATTCAATCTATTACGTTCTTGTTGGATACTTTGTTGGATTCTCTTGAAGTCTCTGAAATTTTCACTTAGTTTCGACTTGAATCTACTGATTTGTTGTAATTTTGACGTTGATACACTGTTGCTTCCTTCTGAAGAGCCATTGTTTGATATACCTGATTCAGAATCGATTATTTTATTTATCTCATTGAGTAAGTCTTGTCTTTTGGAAAGTAAAGCATCTATGTCTTTTTCCAACTTGAGTTCTTCGCTAAGGGGACTAGAGGATGTTGATTGTGCATATGATGAGTATTGGGTTAGTCTTGCCTCAGTTTGTTTCTCTAATGATACAATTTGTTGACGTATTTGCGTGAATGTACTTGACATGGTGCTGTGTATATTCGTATAGTTCTAGCTAATTCTGTATGTTTGTAAATACTCTCTTATTAATATGTGTATTTCCTCCTTAATGACTACCTAACTATAGTCAATTCACTCTGTATAACGATTGATATACACTTCGATATGCAACCTGTCAATAACACCATACTATTTGTTTTGCTTTCAAAACGTAGATCTCTCTCTCTATCTGCCAACCCAAACTTTAAATATCGAGATCATCATTTTCAAACACCTCACACCTAATACATCTTTATTTAGACACATTTTTGAACTGAACTGAATTATAATAAATAGAATTAAAATAATATAAATAAATATATAATAAATAAAAGTAAAGAAGAAAGGTAATAATTAAAGTATTGTAATTAAGTGGGTAGAATCAAAAAGTAAGTTACCTCAGTTACTCCTCAATTTCTTCAATTCTCCCCGTTTGTGTAGTTATCGAAGCGCTTGATTGTGTACTTTGTAATTCTGGCTGCGAGACAATCTCCATACCATCAGTACCACCATTTGAAGAGTTATTTCCATTGTTTATGAATCCATTCTTCAAATTATTGGCGAAATTCGAAGACCTCGTGTTTTGCGACTTGCTTAATTCTTTCAATTGATTCATGTTATGAATACATTTAGAAATAGTCTGTAGTAAAATAGCAGGTTTTAATGGCTTGGACAAATACTCATCCATTTGTGCTTTGAAACATCTTTCTCTATCACCTAACATCGCATGAGCAGTCAATGCGATAATTGGTGTTCTAGCAGCCATCGTATCCACTGGGTTAGATTTTCTTTCCCATTCTCTTATCTTTGCCGTAGCTTCAAAACCACCCATTATTGGCATTTGAACATCCATTAATATAACATCATACTGGGTCTTCTTAATAGCTTCAACGGCTTCAAGACCATTCTCCACGACTTCAACTTTGTGTCCGTGATTTTCAAGGATCTTCACGGCTAATTTCTGATTGACTAAGTTATCTTCAGCTAATAATATACTGTATGAAATCGAACCATCATTATTTGGTGGAGCAGCTTTAGATTCTAATGCAGGTCTTAAGATAGAGGCTAAATCAATGACTGAACATGGTGTGTTACCATATGAGGAAATACCCAAGTCAAGGCAAACTCTCATGTTCAAACTTGGTATGGATGGATGCAAGAGGACTAATGGAATGTATTTAATCTCAGGCAATTGTCTTAATCTCTTACCTGTTTCAATTGAGTCAATTATGATAATATCGTATTTGATAGGCTCACTTAGATCTGCATCAGCGACATTATCCACCACTATCGTTGGCTCTAGATTCAATTTCTTGATATTTTCATAAATGTTCAATCTATCCTTTTCATTATGTTCATTTGAAATAAACAAGACATGGTGACCAGTGAATGGTAATAAAGTCTCTAATTGTCTAGATAAATCAATCTTAGCAGGAGAAACTAAAATAGTGAAATAGAAATTAGAACCTTTACCATACTCTGAAGTAACCCAAATTTCACCTCCCATAAGATGAATTAATTGCTTGGAAATTGATAAACCTAGACCAGTACCACCAAATTTACGTGTTGTTGAACCATCAGCTTGACAGAAATTATCAAAGATAACGCCTAATTTATCCTTTTCAATACCGATACCTGTATCACTGACACAGAATTCCAGTAATAATTTATCGGTATCGTTGACGATTCTACCTGTCTTCTTCACAGAGACGGTAACTTTACCATGTGATGTGAATTTGATGGCATTACCAGTTAAATTCAAGATAACTTGTCTTAATCTGAAAGAATCACCGACTAAATTATCAGGGAATGAATTATCAACTTCATACACAAGGTCTAACTGTTTTTCAATGGCTTTCACGGCCAAGGTCTTCAATGCTCCAAATGCAGTACCTCTTAATGAAAAATCAATTTGTTCAATTGTCATTCTATTTGCTTCAATCTTGGAGATATCTAAGATATCATCAATGATAGTCAACAGAGAATTAGCTAAATTATGAACAATTGATAACATTTCTCTTTGATACTGGGTCAATTCCGTCTCCAAAGTTAATTGTGTCATACCAATGATACCATTCATTGGAGTTCTAATTTCATGTGATGTATTAGCCAAAAACTCAGATTTTGCACGATTGGCTAATTCGGCAGCTTCTCTTGCAGCAGTGTTTCTTTGAATAGATTCTCTCAAGTTAAGAACCATCTGATTAATCTTTGTCTTTAAAGCATCCATTTCACCTGAAGCTTCAACTGTAATGAATCTAGTAAAATCACCATCTGTGGCAGCAGCGGTAATTTGAGCAAAAGCTCTAACTTGTGTAGTTAAATTAGCTGCCATAGTATTAACATTTGTAGTAATTTCTTTCCATAATCCATCAACATCTTGAACTTCGGCTTGAACACCTAATTTACCATCAATACCGACATCTTTAGCCACCCTGGTGACTTCCTTAGCGAAAACTTGTAATGAGTCCACCATCTTATTGATAGTATTTTTTAATTGTAAAATTTCACCCTGTGCCTCGACTTTAATCTTCTGTGATAAATCACCATGAGCAACAGCTGTTGTCACTGTTGCGATAGATCTAACTTGATTTGTCAAATTAGCTGCCATGATATTAACATTTTCAGTAACTGCTTTCCAAGCACCTTCAACATCTTGAACGTTGGCTTGACCACCTAATATACCCTTGGTACCGACTTCTGTGGCTAATGTAGTGACTTCTTCTGCGAATGTTTGTAATCTATCCACCATCTTATTAATGGTTAATTTCAAATCTAGGATTTCACCTTTACAATCAGCTGTAACCTTGGTTGACAAATCACCTTTTGCCACGGCTGTAGTCACATTTGCGATATTTCTAACTTGAGTAGTTAAATTCAAAGCCATAGCATTGACATTATCTGTTAATTCTTTCCAAATACCAGAAACATCTTCAATCTTAGCTTGACCACCTAATCTACCTTCAACACCTGTTTCTCTTGCCACCCTAGTGACTTCAAAGGCAAAAGTTCTTAACTGGTCCACCATTGTATTGATAATATTTTGTAACTGTAAGATTTCACCTTGGGCATAGACATTAATCTTTTTTGAAAGATCACCTGCTGCAACAGCTGATGTGACATCAGCAATTTCACGAACTTGACTTGTTAAATTCAAAGCCATTATATTAACATTATCAGTTAAAGATCTCCAAATACCAGCAGCACCATGATTCTTAGCTTGACCACCTAATTCACCATTTGCCACTTCTGTTGCAACTTTTGTAACTTCATTTGCAAAACTTTGTAATTGATCCATCATTGTATTTATTGTTATCTTGACTTTCAAGATTTCTGGATCTGATTCAACTTCGTGAATTTGAACTTTCTTTGACAAGTCACCCATTGCAACAGATATAACAACGGTACCAATCTCAGATAATGCATGTTGGAAAGCAACATTTGCATTCTTGGATTGCTGTAATTCTGTAGATAGTCTATTTATTTCATCATTTTGTTGTTGATATTTCTGTAAAAGGGATTCTCTTATATTTGATGCATTTTTTTCAAATAATACAGGATCTGAAAGTATACTTATCAAATCAGGCGAATCAGACATTGTTCTTGGTGTATGCGATATGTATGTGCGTGTTTGAGTATAATTCGAACGTGTCTTTTATTTGACTGTGAGTGTTTTCAGTAAGCTATGATGATATGGTTTATGTCTCACGATCTGATGACACAAAATTAAGAAAAAAAAATCTAAAATAAACTTTTTTGATAACACCAAGTACTAAATATAAATAATGTTCAAGCGATTGATTGCAGTATATTAACGAACAAGAGGCAGAAGCAAAGAAAGTTTAAAAATAGTTTGAAAACTTTAGTTATGCGAATACTACTGTTCTTGAAGTTTTAAAGTTTT
Source organism: Wenyingozyma methanosorbosa (assembly GCA_030570755.1). Taxonomy (NCBI): domain Eukaryota; kingdom Fungi; phylum Ascomycota; class Pichiomycetes; order Pichiales; family Pichiaceae; genus Wenyingozyma; species Wenyingozyma methanosorbosa. The sequence continues at coordinate 193,131 of JAJLWP010000024.1, forward strand.
GATGATTTGATTGAAAAACGATAGTAAGAGTAACGGATTTTGTTGTTGATCCTCCAACACAAAAAATGGTACCTTACAAAGATAAAGATTCAAATAAGTGATAAAAATAAACACAAGAAAAAAGCTGTTTCACTGAGAAATGAGAATTTTTGTATTATGAAAAAGTAACACCGTCGTGTTTCTTTGTGCTTTGTTGTAATCTTATTGTTTTAAAATAAACAGCGTGTTTCAAACTGATCAATAAAATTATAAGTTTATCAGAAGATCTATAAGATATAATATAAGTAAATGTGTGATTTACAAGATGAGACACAATAGTTAGTATTACTAACACATAACAACGCCAACATACTCCAACCAATCTACTTGACACTTTTACCATTTTTGAATTTATTTTTGATTTTTTTGTTTTTCTGTTTGAATTTTTAACTGACGTCATCTTTTGTTATTGTATTATGTAATCAGATTGTATCAGTAAGGGGTAGGGGGTTAACTTTGTATGTCTCTGTATGTATTTTATGATTATGTAATTATTTTGTGCCTGTAAGACATTGTTACAAGTTGTAAAAATGGATTTTTTTTTTCTTGTTCATTAGTATAGAGTGGTGATTCTATTACAGGCATAGTATGAACTTTTGTATGATGATGACATGTTGTTGATGGTTAAAGGATATGTACGACTAAGTAATTACTTATCACTGATTGTCTAGACTACTTGAGTATCTTCAACTAGAACTGATGCTATCTTACAGACATATATTTCATTTACAAATTTAGTTTTTCAAGTGAGTGAGTAAGTTCTTGTGAGATTATGTTATAAAATACTATCTACTACTAACCTCTATATTGATGACCTATAATGATAAACTATACTACAACCAGTAATCAACTACAGATCAATAAACAGATAATGTAACCAATTAGATGTTTCACTGTTTACATTTCAAATAACTTGAAGATTACTCGACATAATTTATTTGAATAGAGTATAAACAGATAAATAAATACACCCCGTTAGCCCCCACAAAAATACAAATTGAAAATCACAAGGAGTCCGATGAGTACAAATGAATCAGTAAGCGATTACAAATATTATTTTATGGAATTCGCCGAGTACTGAAATGCACTGCACTATACTATACTATACTATCACATGAACTTAGAGACCAAACCCCATACTCGATTACTGATTACCGATTACCGATTACATAACCATATAGTTGACAAACAATTGCCAATAGCATATGAAAGTACCTTATCTTCTCCCTTTAATCCATCTACCAACAAACACGAAAAACTTGGACAAAAATTGCTAAATTTCACCACCAACAATTTAATTCCATTCGCCCAAAGAAAGAAAAAGTAAATAAAAAAAAAAGTGAATCATAATTTGGCACACAGCACAAAGATATCACACCCCACCCCCACATAAAAATTTCCTTTAAAGAGAATCCGAATCTCCGGGGAGCGAGCGAGTAAATTTTTCAACATTTGAGAAATAATTTCTTAAGTATGTGAGTTTTATAGCGGAAATGGCTGAATTTTAATACGACGGAGCGAATAGTAAAAGTACCCTTGGATAATGTGCACAACAGATACAACCATCCATGACTCTTCTAAGTTATGGCGTAATGGGTCTCGGAAACTTTTTTTTTCCTATATATTAACTTGTATATCCCGTAATCTGAATTTCTTTTCAATCTTTCCACTTTCTTCTTATTCTAAGAGTTGATTTCTAGAACAGTTTTTTCAATTCAAGACTATAGATATAGTAATTAACACACTAATAATATACATTCAAAATGTCCACTCAGAAAAGACAAAAAAACGCTGCAATTGACTTAGTTGCAGGAGGTACAGCAGGTTTATTTGAAGCTTTATGTTGTCATCCATTAGATACTATAAAAGTTCGTATGCAATTATATAGAAGAAACACCGCAACATTGATTGAAAATGGTAAGACAACTACAAAAGATGTAAAACCACCTGGGTTTATCAAGACTGGTGCTTCTATTATACAAAAGGAATCTTTCACAGCGTTATACAAAGGTCTTGGTGCTGTTTGTATTGGTATTGTTCCTAAGATGGCAATAAGATTCTCATCATATGAATACTATAAGACTTTCTTTACAGATAAAGAGACTGGTAAAATTTCAACAGGTTCAACTTTTATCTCTGGTGTTGGAGCTGGTGTTACTGAAGCGGTTATTGTAGTGAACCCAATGGAAGTTGTTAAGATTAGATTACAAGCGCAATCTCATCATTCAATGTCTGATCCAAATCATGGTGGTCCAAAATATAGAAATGCAATTCATGCTGCATATTTGATTATTAAAGAAGAAGGTTTTAGTACTTTATACCGTGGTGTTACTTTAACTGCTTTAAGACAAGCTTCAAATCAAGGTGTTAATTTCACAGTATATTCTAAATTAAAAGAATTCTTACAAAACTATCAAAATATTGAAATGTTACCAAGTTGGGAAACTTCATTGATTGGTTTAATTTCAGGTGCTTTAGGACCATTATCAAATGCTCCATTGGATACAATTAAGACAAGAATGCAAAGAGAATCAGGTAAGTCAACAGAGACCGCCATTAAGAGATTCTCTAGAATTTCATCAAAATTAATTCAAGAAGAAGGTTTTAGAGCATTGTATAAAGGTATTACACCAAGAATTATGAGAGTTGCACCTGGACAAGCTGTTACTTTTACCGTGTATGAAGCTATTAAGGATATCTTGTATACAATGCCTTCTTTGAATGGTCAAGCTGCTGTATTTGATGAGTAGAAGTCTGTGACTGATACACAACTCTAATACTCTTGTATTAAAATCTATTCAAAGACCAAAAACACAACTAAAACCAACACACCACATTCACACAAATGACTATATACTACTTACTAGTCAACTATATACTATGATAGTTAATAAATAGACATATTTAACTTCAATTGTAACATTTTTACAAATTATAACAACTCACAACATTTTATGAAGTTGTGAAAAGTAACATTTCTGAGTGAAAGGTGTAAAGTGTTCTTCTCTCTTTTTTTTTAAACTGGGTGAAAGTGGAAATGCGTGCGTGCGGAAAAGAGACTGAGTGTCTTGGGGACTGCCCTGGACGATTAATAAATTTATTTGGGGACTTTCATTGTAAAGATAAAAAACAAATTAAATTAAATTAAATTAAAAGAATAAAATTACCTTAAAATAGTATCACAAGGGTTTTACATTGTCTTGTAATTTAAATGAGGTACTTATAAAATACAGCATTCATACTTTCATAAACATCAACTATTTTATTCGAGCTTGAAATATAAGAGCTAAATTCACTGTTTTAGACATTTATAGCTATATTTCAATATGAATGACGCAAATGAACTCAATACTGCGCCCGATGATGCAGTAGAGGTTGAAGTACCCGATACTCCCAGCGCCCCTACCACTACTCAAGATGACAAACCAGATACCACAAATGAAAATACTGAGAACAAAGAGGAGAAAAGTATAGCACTTGCACCACCTGTAGAGCTTAAAAGAGTGAACTCTAATGATATTATTGTACAACAAGAGGCTGTGACAATTGATAATGATACATTGCCTAAATCCAAGAGGAAAACTATAGAGTTATCAGATGAACTCATATCGAAAATACTAGATAAGTCTGAAATACAGCCACAACAGCACCATACAGCAGAAACCGAGTCACATATAGATGATTATGATACTTCAGATCTTGTTTCAGACGATGAAGATATGATAGAGACAAAACTTACAAGCATAATAGATACCATACAATCTTCAATGAAGAATGACGATACCCCATTGGATAAGAGCGCATTGATAGTGATTTTGAAGAAACTTTTGCTGAAGATAAAACAGAAAAACCTGTCAATTCAACTATCAAAAGAAAATTACATAAATAAGATTGAAAGATTGGAGTTTGAAAGAGACTTACTTCTAAAAGAGATAGAATTTATAAGTCAGAAGAGACAGCTTATAAATGATGCCGAAGAGAATGAAGCTGAGTATAACGATAATGAAGTTGAAGTTGAAAATGAAGATACTAGTGGAAATACACTGAAAACTCCAGCTTTACAGACATCTTCTGGATTCGCACCTCATAATAATCCATACGTTACTCCACCTTCTACAACTACAAATACTCAAAAGGATAATGGACTACCGAAATTACACAAATACACAAGTATAAAACAGCATGTATTCTTACCATCTCCTGATGGATCTCCCGAGACTAAAAAACGTAGGAAGAGTATTAGTAATGGTATGGGAATAACTAAGAGGAAACTATCTATTAGCGGTAAAGAGGAAGATCTTCCAGGTGATGATTCTCAAATACAGGAGAAATCGTCAAAGGCTTCCGCTGTGCCTATAAGGAAACAGATTAAGATAATAACAGGCGTCTCATTGAGTAAACCTGCTAAGAGGAGAAGAGAACCTAAGAATGTATTTCATTATTATTATCAATGAGATTTTTTCAGGTTATTATTATATGTACATTATTTGTATAGGTTTTACAAGATTAATAAATTTACTGGGTTGGGCGGTTACATAGAGGTTTGAGTGTCGTTATTCAAATGTAGTCATGTATGATAAATGAACATAAAATTGAATTGAATGGAATGATCTTGCATTTGTTGTTGTAATAATATTGAATGTTGATTTGAAGCATTTTATGCTTGTTGATATACAATATATTCTATTAGAATTTCTCAGAAGTTCTTCGATTCATTTATTCACAATTCATTGCTCATTCCATAACTCATTTGCACAATTGAACTCAAACCTCCATTTGATATTGATATTCAGATTTCTAATTTCAAGTTTTTATTAAATTTTTCAAAAATTCATCATATGTAATATATATATATAGTGAATGAACATTAGTTCACTTACTTTTATCAATTTGACTTCATTCTTGAAAAGTGAATAAAATAATAATTATAATTGAAAAAAAAGTTGGACAGACATATGCGTACAAAAATGGTGATTTTGTTTAAATTATAAATATTATCATCATTATTTGGTTTGTTTGTTGTTTGTTGTTGGTTGATTTTTGTATTAAACAGAGGATATTGATAAATTATGTTGATGTTATTGTAAAGTTTTGTAATTTATTCAAGTTGTTTAACCGAATAAGTCAAAACCCATATCATCATCAGATTCTTCAACTTCTTCAGCTTCTTCTTCAGCAGCAGCAGCGGATTCAGAAGCACCACCAGCAGCAGCAGAAGCATCACCACCAGCAGCAGGACCAGAAGCAGCAAAAGAGAATAATAATTCTTTTAAATCTTGACCTGCTAAAGCTTTAGCAAAGACATCAGTCCAGATGGAATCAACTTCAGCACCTGCAGTCTTGATTAAGGTGGATAAGTTTTCAGATGTAATTTCTAACTCAGCATCTGCTAAGATTAAAGCAGCATATGAAACTAAAGCGTCAGACATTTTAATGTATATTTGTGTACTTAGTTAGCTAGTTAAAAAAGAAGTTTAAAACTATTAAACAAGGTATAGTAAAAACTAATATACTTAAAGAAAGTCTTCAATGAACACCAAACTCACCAACTCTCAGTCAGTGTCTCACTAGGATTGTCACAATTTCCCATACAAAATCTCAACACCCAAATTTCTCGACTTTTGAAAAATATTTTTTTTCTCTGTCATTTCATGGGTTGGGTCAATTACATATTAAATAGCTTTGTGACTGCGTTTTGGATGTATTAGAGATTATGCTATTTTACTGATACATAGTGATGTATAATATGAACCATGATAAGTCTAAGTCTGTATGGATACATATACCCGTGTAGACCAATTAGTAAAAGGCTATTCTCATCCATATGAACAAGTAATAATTATATACAATATGAGTTAGATATTACTAAGAGGTGTTAAGAGTAATTATATCCCACACCTCATAGAAAATGACAGAAAGACCTTAAGCTGAGAGTCTATCGACGCAATCTGTTCGACTTTCAAAAAGATTGATTACATAATTAAGAACTTTAGATTTACAAGTCACGTGAAAGATATGTTAAAAGAGCACGTGACCCAGTGGGAAAAAACTGACACAAAAACATCCTTCCCAGTTTTATATATATGGGCAGCAGTAAAGTGGAAGGCGTCTATCTAATTAAAGAGTACGGTATTATCTGATGTAACACTGCTAACTATACACCATTATAGTCACGCCAGTATAGACTATTGCTAACCTAATTCTTAGGGTCTTTTAACTATCAACGGAGGATACATTTCCTAATTAATAATCAAATAGCTGCCTATTTAACAAATTAACTATGTAAAAAAATTGAAAATCCCCGGGGTAAGTCACTCAGTCTAATTTTCCTATTTCGTTAACTAGCAAGAGCAAGTAAATTTTCTTTGCGGTATAAAAAAATGCCCCGGAGGAAATCGAAATTAATTTATGTGAATGAAACTCGCGCGCGCGCTTACGCTTATGTTCTATTTGGGTATGTGCTACCCCACAAAAATTGTCCCTTTGACACACTTTATGTAGTTTTATAGAGGTTGTAAATGGAGCTAGGAGGGTGCAAATAGATCACAATTGACGGTATAGGTATACTGAATACCCACATTAATCAATTATGTACTTGCCCACCAAAGAATCTAGAGAAATAACACAGTAAAAAGCATAAAACAAACTACTAAATGATACACAAACTTTTCAAATATAAAAAATTAAACATCTTCTTCCCGAGTATCGGAGTGTTTTTATCACTCTATTTTTTTAAGCCATACAGTATTTAATTTGTTTACTTAAATAATTCATATATCTCCTTTAATGTCACTTAAGTAAAACAGCCAATTCAAGATAAACATACTTTATTAATAACTTACTCAGCGTGACTAGAATTTCAATTAAGATAAATAGACTATTTCATATCTCTTTCTTTTATTATTTAAATTCTCTTCTTTCTTCTCTTTCAACTTAAATCCGTTTAACATCATTAATCATATCATTTACAGTTTATATAATAACTACAAGATGTCAAATCAAAAGGAAATTAATACAGATTTAATCACATTAACTAGATTTATCCTTAGGGAACAACAAAAATATGCTCCACAGGCAACAGGTGAATTAACATTATTGTTAAACTCATTACAATATGCATTTAAATTCATTGCCCATACCATTAGAAGAGCTGAATTGGTTAACTTAATTGGTTTAGCAGGTGTTACAAATGCCACTGGTGATGATCAAAAGAAATTAGACGTTATTGGTGATGAAATTTTCATAAATGCCATGAAAGGTTCAGGTAATGTCAAAGTCCTCGTTTCTGAAGAACAAGAAGACTTGATCATTTTCGAAAGTAGTCAAGGTAATTACGCAGTTTGTTGTGATCCAATTGATGGTTCATCTAATTTAGATGCTGGTGTTTCAGTTGGTACAATTTTTGGTGTTTATAAATTACAACCTGGTTCCAATGGTTCTATAAAAGATGTATTGAGAAAAGGTACAGATATGGTTGCTGCAGGTTATACCATGTATGGTGCTTCTGCACATTTAATGTTAACTACAGGTCATGGTGTTAATGGTTTCACCTTAGATACTCATCTTGGTGAATTTATATTAACCAAGCCAAACTTGAAGATTCAAGACGCGAAATCAATTTACTCAGTTAATGAAGGTAATTCTCATTACTGGTCACCTGAAATCAACAACTATATAGCATCATTAAAGAAACCAGACGCAACTCCACAAGGTAAACCATATTCAGCAAGATATATTGGTTCTATGGTAGCTGATGTTCACAGAACTTTATTATACGGTGGTATATTTGGATATCCAGCAGATTCTAAGTCAAAGACAGGTAAATTGAGAGTCCTATATGAATGTTTCCCAATGGCTTTATTATTAGAACAAGCTGGTGGTGCTGCTATAAATGATAAAGGTGAAAGAATATTAGATTTAACTCCTAAGAAGATCCATGAAAGAAGTGGTATTTGGTTAGGAAGTAAAATGGAAATTGAAAAGTTTAAGTCTTTCCTTAGTTAATTAAGTATGGATATGTAGTAATATAAGACCATTTTAAGTGTATCTGAGATACCACCAGCTAAAACACAACAATTCACAACAATTCTAAATGTAACAAAACCAGATCAAGAAAATAGTAGTGCACTTAACACCGATAAATCTCCCAAATAGGCAAAGCCCCTGAAATGATGCGCTGTTCATCTTTTCGTCTCTCATTAAAATTAAATTAAATAGGTGAAAAATCGAGAATTCACATAGTGTGTGAGTGTATGGGAGAAACAGAGAGGTTGATCATCTTGACAAGTGATTACTTGTTTATTATTGTTGATTTGTAAAGGGTCATATTGTTATCTCCATCATCATCATCACCCTCAATTAGTCCCCTTCGATAACTACCACATTCACATATCTAATATAATCATGAGTGGATGTATGTATCAGTTTATGATTGCTGAAACTTGAATCAGTTGTGTACACAACACGCCTTGATATCAGATCAGATCTCGTTGATAGGCTACCCAATTGTATCATCTAAACAGGTTAATAGCGCCATTATTTACAATTAGAGTTCGCCATACTAACTACGTGTTTCTTGTTTTATCTACAATCAATAGTCAGAGTATTGGATTTAATTAAACCTTTCACACCTTTTCTTCCAGAGGTTATTGCACCTGAAAGAAAAGTTCCATTTAATCAAAAGTTAATGTGGACAGGTGTAACATTATTAATCTTTTTAGTTATGAGTGAAGTACCATTATATGGTATTACATCATCTGATTCAAGTGATCCATTATTTTGGTTACGTATGATGTTAGCATCAAATAGAGGTACTTTAATGGAATTAGGTATTTCTCCAATTGTTACTTCAGGTATGGTTTTCCAATTATTACAAGGAACTCAATTGTTAAACATTAATATGGAATCAAAGCAAGATCGTGAATTATTTCAAACTGCTCAAAAGATTTTTGCAATCTTATTATCAATTGGTCAAGCAACAGTTTACGTTTTGACTGGTATGTACGGTAGACCAAGTGATTTAGGTACAGGTGTTTGTCTTTTGTTAATTTTGCAATTAGTCTTTGCAGCAATTGTTGTTATATTATTAGATGAATTATTACAAAAAGGTTATGGATTAGGTTCAGGTATTTCATTATTCATGGCAACTAACATTTGTGAACAAATTTTCTGGAAATGTTTTGCACCAACCACTATTAACAGAGGTCGTGGTAATGAATTTGAAGGTGCTATCTTATCTTTCATTCACTTATTATTCACTAAGAAATCTAAGAAGATTGCATTGATGGAATCATTTTACAGAGATAATGCACCAAACATGTTCCAAGTCTTCTCAACTGTCTTAGTTTTCTTAGCAGTTGTTTACTTACAAACATTGAAAGTTGAATTACCAATTAAATCAACAAGACAAAGAGGTCCATATGGTTTATATCCAATTAGATTATTCTATACTTCAAACATGCCAATTATGTTACAAAGTGCTTTAACTTCAAACTTGTTCATTATTTCACAATTATTATACAAGAGATTCCCAAATAACTTAATTGTTAAATTATTAGGTACTTGGGAACCAAGAATGGGTTCATCACAATTATTTGCATCAAGTGGTATTGCTTACTATATGCAACCACCATTCTCATTAACTGAAGCCCTCTTAGATCCAATCAAGACAGTTATTTACATTGTATTTGTGTTATCAGTTTGTGCATTCTTTTCAAAAACATGGATTGAAGTCTCTGGTTCATCACCAAGAGATGTTGCAAAACAATTCAAAGATCAAGGATTAGTCATTGCAGGTCACAGAGAGACTTCAGTTTATAAAGAATTGAAGAAAATTATACCAACTGCTGCTGCCTTCGGTGGTGCTACAATTGGTGCATTAAGTGTTATTAGTGATTTATCAGGTGCTTTAGGTTCTGGTACTTCAATCTTATTAGCCGTTACTACTATTTACGGTTATATTGAAATTGCTTCTAAAGAGGGTAAATTCTTCAAATCTGTTGGTTCTGGTTTCTCTGAATTGATGTAAATTTGATATGAACTTAAAGGAAAATACTAAAAGAAAAGAGAGTGGGTTAGTATATACTGACTAACAACTCCAACTATAAACTGAAACAATGAATATATATAGTGTGTATATATTTGTTCTTAGAATAATAACATAAATTATCTATTTAAAACGAGGTACAAACCGTAACAAATTCCTTATCTTGGAAAAGTCATCTTAATTAGGATAAGAAATTACTCAATTGAGAAATGGCTGCTTTCCCTAAAAGATAGAATAGTGTGGGTGGGTGTTTTTCATAGTGAAACGGTTATCTACTCAATCTTATCTACCGCATTTTTGCTTATAACTTTCCCTTTCTATAATCCCTACCGTATCTATTCATATCTGACCTATTTTAGACTAAGTGGATTACTTAAAACAGATATAATTAGTCTGAAATTACACATTATCAGTTTGTAAGTAGATAAATTAAATTTAATCTGTCACTTCAAGGGAAAAAACTGTTTTTCTTTTTATTTTATTTTGTTTACTTAATTTTATTTACCCCCTTTTTTCCTCTAGTACCACTAATAAGCTAGTAATTTAAAGTACAACAATCCACCATGACTCAACAACAGATGCAACAAGGATCCAAAAAGGGTCAACAGTTACAACAACAACAATCTGACCAGAAACAGAAACTAGTCAATGTGAATGTTAATGTTACTAAGATAAACACCAGGGATGACGATAGTGACGATGATGGAGATGGAGACAACAACGGCGGAGACAACAACCATAATAACAACGGTAATAGCGGGAACAACAAGGGCAAGAATGGTAATGGTAATAATAAGACAGTCACTACAGTCAAATATAATCCCGACTTAGCCAAACCTAAGGAATTTGTTGAGTTTAAACAAGTTGAATATGACCCAAAGATAGACCCAATGAATATGAACCAATACAAGCCAAAGATTTACAAAGTTGAGACAAAATATGTTATCAACAACGATAAAGGTAACAAGGATAGTAAGGATGAGGCCGAGGAAAGTATGAAATCCGAGGAGGAGAAGGTTAATAAGCATAAGAAAGATAAGAAGAAAGAAGATGATATTGTTATTGTTATTGACGTTGAAAATGAAAGAGTAAGGTTACCAACTTATGATGAACTGGATTTTGTGCATAATGGTGATAAGGAGGTTGTTGAGCAAAGTGAGTCAGAACCAACACCTCGTTATTATGGTCCTGGTAATAGTTATCACATTGATGAAAAACAATCTTATTATGATAATCAAGGTTATAATTTCAATAGTGATGTAGATAGTGATGATGATGAAGAAGAAGAAACTTTGGAGGCAAATCCAGCAGTCTCACCAATCGTGACTTTTGATAGTGAGGATAAGAGAATGAAGAAGAAAAATAGAAAGGCAGGTGGAAGTAAGAGATTTAGAAGAATAAGCAGGAAGTTCAGACGTCATTTACTTTTGATCTTAGTTATTGGTATTTTCTTGCTTAATTTAAGCCAGTTGAATATTATTCAATTACCTGAAGTCTTAACTGGTACTAATAGTAATACCTCCCACGCCCAAGACTCAGGATTACAGTTTAATCCAGATAGCCTTGAAGTTGTTGCTCCAGATGTTGAATCTATAACTCGTGGTGGTAATTACAAACCATACCACCATGCCAGCCCATACGCCAATGCAGAATCATCCGATGATCAACTTATACAAATCGCTTCTACAACTTTGAAATCCAGTGATCAAGAAACAAATTCACAACTCGATATTGAAATAATTCAAATTCACATCAGTTGAATTTGTTAGACTTACGGGCGTTTTACTTTTTATTCACTTACCTGGTATACTGTTTTGTCTTTGTATTAAATATATTGTCTTTTTTATTGCTAAGTTTTTTTGTTTTTATTTCCAAATCGTTATATAAAAATACCATAAATAAATTTATTTAAAAATTATAATTTAGAAGTCAAACCTAAATATTGAGCATGATGTTCAGCATGTTCACCAGTGAATGAAGAGATGAAAAAATATGAGTGATCATAACCATCAACGATCTTAGAGATTAACTTATCCTTAAAGATTGGATTCTCTTCACATGCTTTCATTAAATTCTCAGGTAATAATTGATGATCTCTGTAGTAAAATGGATCAGCTTTACCTGTATGAATCAAAATTTTAGAATTGACAGAGTTTTCCAATTTATAGTTTTTAATTAATTCACATGGATCATATTGTGCCCATTTAGTCTTATCGCTTCCAAGATAATTACCAAAACATTTTTCACCCCATGGACAATTCATTGGATTAGAAATTGGTGAAAAAGCAGAGACTGATTTAAACTTACCTGGATTTCTCAAGAACATCATCAAAGCACCATATCCACCCATTGAGTGACCTGTGATTGACATATTATCAAAATTTAATACAGGGAATTGAGTTGATAATTGTGGTAATAATTCTTCTAAAATATATGAATACATGTTATAGTTTTTTGACCATTTTGGTTCAGTAGCATCAAGGTAAAAACCAGCACCTGTACCAAAATCCCATGAATCATCTTCACCTTCAATACCAGCACCTCTTGGTGAAGTATCTGGTAAGACTACTGCAAAACCATACTTATTGGCATATGGTTGCCAAAATGCTTTTTCAGTTGCATTGTTTGGTGTACATGTTAAACCTGACAAGTATAATAATACAGGAACTGTCTTTGTACCTAATTCAGAACCATTTTCAACAATTTTTTCAGGTAAATAGACATTAACATCCATTTTAGTATTGGTTTTCAATGATTCATGGGATAATTTGAGAAATTTACCCCCAAAACTTTTAATTTCAGCTTCTGTTTTAAATGACATTTTCAATAGTTTGATTGATTTTAGTATAGATATGATGAAGTTGGATTGATTGAAATAGCAATTGAGTCGTTGAATTGAAAATATTGAAGAAAGGCAGGCAACTCAATTGGTATTTATACGAATAGGGTTTTACTCTTAGATTAAATGGAAATTCTGTAGCCTATCAAAGAAACCGGAACATATTTCCCTTTTTGGTTATTTTTTTTAGAGGTTAGTGAGTGTATGTGGATGGATGAGTTGATTATGTAATCTCATTGTCTGTCTGTCTGTCAATTTGATTAATGGGTCTTTTTGTTTGTACTTTTTTTTATTTGCTTTCTTTGTAAACTGTACTGTTATGTTGGTATGTTGGTATGTTGGTGTTGGTATGTTGGTATGTTGGTGTATACTATTGACAATCGATTGGAGTATGTGGATGATGATCTATGAACTATACTTTACAATTAAAGTTCTACGTCATATGGTCTACCCCTTAATCACACAATTGAGTTAAACACATACTAGTTATATTGTGGGGAAAGTATTATGTAATAAGTGAACTAAGTTGAGTAAGTGGTGTAGGTAGATAAAGTTTGGTGATTTCTTGTACAACACGAGTGTGCTGGGTTAGTGATCGAAGACACGTTAAAATAAGCTATAATTTATACAAGACTCACCCAATTGCCAAGCTAAACGCGGTGTGTTGAGTATTTCATTATTCTAGAATCTACAGAATGGGCTATAACTATTTATCTAAACCTCCCTCTTAATATTCCCCATTGACACTATCAATGAACCTTAAAATCTAATCCATTGACTTGTATTGTCTTGTTATAATTGTAACATGATGTAATAAAGTAGTCTAAATTCAACTAACTGTAATTACCTCTATAATAAACCAATTACATAATCATAAACTCTGCCTCCTTTTCAACAAGGCTTTTTGTCTCACAGGAAAAAAAAGCAAAAAAAAGCAAATTATTTTTATTTTTACTGAACGGAAACAAATGAAAATCTTCTTTTTGATTTTTCTCATCTCTTCTTCCTTGTGTACTACTATTACTACTTATTAACAAGTTTAAATTAAACAGTCAATCACTTATTAATATAACTAAAAACCACACAAAATGGGATTATTTAGAAAGAGTTCAAATTCATCACAAAATGATAAAATTAAGACAAAGATAACATCAGCAGATGAGAAGAGATTTAAGATGAGATCACAAAATGTTCATGATCCAATCTTATCAGCTGTTAATGAAGCACAACCATTTGAACAACAGGCAAATGATCATCAAAGACAATCTTCATTAGCTAATTCTTCTGAAAATGGTGATTTATCATTGAATCATGGTGGTTTAAAAGATATTTTTGGTATGCCAATTGATAATCCTGATGTTTCAAATCCATCAAGATCAAGAAATGAAAGACCATTAGATACAATACGATCATTTGAATATGCTATAACAGGTGATGTAATATATAAACAACAATTAGAAACTCCACAATTAGGTTGGAGAGTAAGATCAGATTTCCCTTCATTCGGATCAAATCCATATGGTTCTAGTAATCAAGTACAAGGACAAAATGAAGAACAAGGTGGTATTGCAGGTTATGATGAATATGGTCAACCTTATTATAATAATATGTCTTATAATAATAATAATAATATTAACAATAATAACAATGCTGAACAAGGTGTTTATACTCCACCACCACCAAAAGAAGTTCAAAAGAAGAAGAAGGGTTTATTCGGAAGAAAGAAATAAAATAGACTTGTTTACTAGCTGATCAAAACTCTATCTTAGCTTTCCCTCTACTCTTACTCCTACGTTCATACTATTTATCTAAACTCCAAAGTTTACCCTCTTTCTCTTTTATTTTATGGTGTATTTTTATATTATTTTTCTACTTTTATTTACTCTGACCACTACTTAAGTCAATTACTACTACTTTGTTTATGTTATCCTTTTTTTTAATGGACTATTTATTTTTAAGAAATGATTTTACTTATTAATTATCAAAAGCATTTATGTACATATAGATAGATGTATGTGTATATAGAGTCCTTAATCAATGATTTTCTTAGAGAATTTCTTCAAATCTCCTACAGATCAATTTGTGTCATTCGGAACACGTAAATTTTTATTTTACCACACGTTAATTTTAATATGTAGGAAAAACTAAGTAAATAAGCATAACCAAGAGAGGCTTAAATTTTTATTGTATTATGTAATAATGAATGGGAGACACGGTGCGTAATTGACTATTAACTGAGTCCTTTATTGGTTGATTACTGTATGCTCCATGTTACAATCACTTCAAGACATTCCTTTAAAGAGAGACCAGATAGATTAGATAGATCCCCCCATATAACAACAAATACCAGCCCACTCGAATTAGCTTTAGAAAAAACTTTAGCACCTGCTGCACATTGGAGAAAATCAGACTAAAAATTATTTTTAACTATGTGTCAAATTAGCCATATTTTAGTTATCTCAGCCACGCGAATTTGAATTTTTTTGTGTGGCAAGTGATAATCTATAGGGTAGTGCTGTAAACAAAAATATTTTCATAATAAAAAAATTTAAAATTTAATTTTTTTTTTTCAGTTTTTATAGTATGCTGGTATATGATATGATTGATAAGTTGATAGTTCTGTAGATTACTAGAACAGTCAAGCATAACATAAGGTGCATAGCATACCAAACACACACACACAGAGAGAGAAACATATACAGAAACACATAAACCTCATTGAAAATGCTCAGAAGACAAGCAAGAGAAAGAAAAGAATATCTTTATCGTAAAGCACAACAATTACAAGAACAAACACAAATTGCTAAGAGACAACAATTATCACATGCTTTAGCAACTGGTAAAGCATTACCTAAAGAAATAGCAGATGATAAAAATTTACAAAAGAATTACATATATGATGAATCATTAGAGAATACAAACCCAGAATTGAACGCTAATATAGACATAGATGATGAGTACTCTGTGTTATCTGGTTTAATCGAGCCTAAAGTATTGATAACCACCTCTAGAAATCCATCAAGTAGATTACAACAGTTCTCTAAAGAATTGAAATTATTAATACCTAATTCAATAAGAATCAACAGAGGTAATTACATTTTGAATAATTTAATCGAAAGTTGTAAATCTAACTCAAATATTACAGATGTTATAATAATACATGAACATCGTGGTATTCCTACAACTTTAACAATTTGTCACTTGCCTCATGGTCCAACTATAACATTCACATTGCATAATGTTAAACTCAGACACGATTTAATCAATCCTGGAAATCAAAGTGAAGCCTACCCACATTTAATCTTTGATAATTTCAAAAGTTCATTAGGTGAAAGAGTCGTTAAGATTCTCAAACATTTATTCCCACCGGGAATCAAAAAGGAATCACCAAGAGTTTTGTCTTTTATCAATCAAGATGATTTCATAAGTGTTAGACAACACGTTTATGTGAAGACAAAGGGAACTTCTGGAAATAATAATGGAGATAATGTAGAGATAAGTGAAGTTGGTCCAAGATTTGAAATGAGACTTTTTGAGATCAAGTTGAGTACTCTTGATGATAAGAATGCTGATATTGAATGGCAATTGAGAAGATTCGTTAGAACAGGTAATAGAAAGAATTACTTATAAGTAGTATATATACTTCGCATCATTTTTGTAAATACGGCACGCATTAATAAACATCATTTAAAAAGACATATGAAATAGATTTTATTGTAAAAAAAAGCAGTTTGAGTATGTATAAAAGGAAGTAGGAAACAAAAAAAGCAGAAACAGATGTAAACAAAAACACAAAAAGGGTATTCTAACACTCTTGAAGCAGTAGCAACAAAAAAAAAAAACCACAGTAAGGAAAGATAAGCTGATTCGCAAAAGAGGAAAGATGTGTATGATAATAACAGGGGATAAGAAAGTTTGTGGAAAAATTTGTAATAAAAGACAAGACAAAAAAAAATGACACCATGAGTAAAGTAAGTAAACTAATAAACAACTAAGGATAGTGAGTGAGTAAGTAAGTAAGCATTTTGATAAAGAGAAAGTAAGCATTTGGTAATTTGTGCGATGTGATATAAATAGGCAATAATGGGGTAAACTTGATTTCAATGAACAAACATTCAGTTATAAATTTCAAAAAGAAACACACAAATCACATAAAATAAACAACACAATATATCATATAGACAGACGGATAATAAAAATAAACCAGTGATAATGATAATTTGTCACTTAAAGATAAACATATAGCAGGAGCACATAAACAAAAATATTCTTGAATAATGAAATAAAAATGAACTTTGAAAACAACATTGAGCGTTAATAAAAATAATAATAATAATAATAATAAACCAACAATAAAAATTCGGAAACACTGTAATACTACCAGCTTTTTCTATATTTCCATTTCATTTTTTTTTTTTTTTTTTTTTTGTTTTTCTTTTATAAATTACCCTTCTTTGTTTTTTAACAAAACTTTGTAATTAAAAAAAA